>WMED01008173.1:5837-17107 GCA_019650415.1 Pipa parva | reverse complement strand
AAATGCTAGGGGCGCCCCCCTGGGCAGGCGGCGCCCCTAGCATTTGCCTACGCTGCCTAACGGCAGAGCCGGCACTGCATGTAATTGTCCATGTGAGAAGCAATCCATGTCTAGATCTAAACCACATAATTCTAAACAAAGACAAAACAAGAAAAATAAAAAATACTAACAAAATATTTCAATTCAAATGCAGATCAATCAACACAGCTCAATCGGAAACACTGATATGGAATTGTAAAATATTTAGTATAGCGTGTGGTGCTTTTACATTCAACAGATGGCGCCGTTTTAAAAAAAGCATGTTTTTACCTGTCACAGGTGTGACATCTATACAATACAGGTATATAAAAACACACACGTATTTGAAAGCAACGTTGTGTCAAAATTTCAAAGTAATTGGCGATGAACTTTCGGAGATTTCAGATTTTGAACAAAGGAACATTTACATTTTTATTTATATAGATGAATTTTACACAGTTATTTACAAAGTGGAGAAGTGAAAAATGATATTACATGTTCAATAATGTCTTTGCAATATGTATTTTATAATCTGCATTTTAGCAACAAGATAGAATGGCTGTGCCAGTAAAGAAAAAGGAGGCAAATCATTTCCTAAGTACAAAAAGTATGGTAACATTTTCAGAACCAAAGTGGAGCATGTTATTCCAGGCTCAGTTTCCTTTGCTATAAAGGCTATGATGAAGTTATCCTGAAAAAATTATAACTGCATGTCTCCCAAGTACCCAAGATTCTGCAAGACAGTCCCATTTTTGGGGTTCTGTCTTACAGCCCTGAGGCACCATTTTTCCTCCCAAGGCTGGTATCTAATACCAGGTTTTCCTCTGAAGCCCACCCAATGAAAAGTGAAGTTTGTGAGGCACTGATGATGTCACTAATTATGTCACCAGTGTTTGACCAATCAAAAATCAGTGGGCATGCACCAGTGACATCACAGTCAGGGGAACAGTGCTGTCCTCCCTGGCAGCTTGGGAGGAATGGAATTGAATAGTTGTAATATCAGAGCTGAGATTATATCATTACTATAAAACATTATTATATTAATGCTATAATACCTTAAATAAACCTTTAGTACACAGTGGCAAATTTGAAAAAAGACTATGCACTGATAATTTATTTGTGTTCATTGTCTCATAATGAAACAGTTTTACCTTAGATTTCAGAAGGCCTCTGCAGAAATACCAGATTTGTGTGTTCTGCCCATTCCTGGGGGATACACTGACAAATGTTGTTCTTGCATCTGTCAGTCTTCCATGAACTGTCAAGTAATTTTTATTGTGTTGATTTCTAATTCTGAAATACACTGCAGGCTGTGGGAGAAAGGAATTCATTTTAAGAAACTGATGGAACTAAATAGAATGACATTCTTACTACTCTATATTCAGAACCTTGGTGTAAAACAGGACACACTAGAATATTGCAATTAGCACGTTGGAGGTATTAATTTTAATGAAAGCAATGTTAAACCCTACCCCAATTACTTTATCATATCAGAATGCAATAAATGGGGTGATGCACCAAGAATATTTTGCCCATAGTAATTGTTGAATTCTCCAAGTGGTGTCTAAATGCCATGCTGCAAAATCTACTTCTACACTAGATTTAATTTCTTTTTTCCAACTTTACCAACTATGTCACCATGTATACATGTGTCTACAACTATATGTGTCAGACTTATTTTGGTATAACAAGGAGTGAATTTTAAAGTAAAAGAAATATCATTTAACAAATGTAAAAAACTAAGCATGTCTACATGAATTAAGGGATGGAAACTATACAGAATAATAACACAGAAGCCAAAGTGAACAAGAATAAATCTCTTTACAAGTGGATAATAGACATATATTGTTAGCTTTTGTAAGATAGGATGTTGCAGTAAGTCACGTAAAGCTAAACAATAATAGAAATGTATTGATGTTAAGTAAGCCTTTAATAGATAAGCAATACATTTTATTGTGTTACATTACCAGCTTTAAAGGACGGAGTGAACCAATTGCATTCCAACCACTGAATTCTGCCCAGCTGAAGATTTTCTTGGGTTCCAGTAGAATTTGTCTTCCCAAGAAATGGGCTTCTTCATATGCAATCCACCTAGGCAGTCACAATTAACAAAGGATTTATTTCTGACATATACTAGCAGCTTAGAGAAACGAATGGCAGCGTGGGTTATTTAAAGTTATATAGAGTGCCATAATAATGGTTAAGATTTTCTAGTGCCAAACAGTCATGCATATACCATTCTCCTCAATTCATCATGACTTTCTAGGAGACAGCTTCTTTAGAGCAAACAATTGTTGACAATTACCTCTACGAACCACCTACAGTAGCTAATTATTAGTACTGGAAAATGCCCCAAGCTATTACAATGAAACGTTAGAACCTGTTTTTTCTAGATGCTGCAGAGTAATATATTCTGATCATTCTATGTCTGCTACAGCATCGCTGCTGATTTATTGACTGTTGAAGGCTCCTTGCTCTTACCAGTCAGCACAGACAAATCTGTATTTTTTTTCCCATGTGCAAAATCAACATATTCACGCGTGAAGACGCTGAGATATTGTGTCATTTACAATGTTAAAAGCGATGTTTTCATTTAGTAGGTACAAACATAACGCTTGTGTTTTTTTTTTCTCATACAAAATCATCTCATAGATCCCCTAAACTAGTTATTCTTTTTATAATGTGAATATAGTTCTCAGAAGGTCCATATAAAAACCCTTTGTGCATTACCCTTGCCTGATATTGAGAGATGTAATAATTACCTGACAGACTTTACACAAATGACTAGTGTTTAGGGTCACACGCTCGGGAAGGTAAGGTGATGCCAGCTATGTACAACATCTGTCTTGGTAGACAATTTGGAGCACTAGAGGGCAATGCAATTACTATAGCACAAACTGCAGAGTTGCAAAACAATCTCAAGGACACAACAGCATATATATTTCTATGATTGTTAAAATGTCCAATGAACAAATTTCCTAATAGATTTCAGGCCTAGGGCATCTTAACATACAGTACGAAATTCCAATAGGACTTTTTATTTACAACATAATAGTGCATTAATAGTCTTTATTTTCCCTGTACTTATCAGTGCTGTTTAATGGTTAAAGGTACAATGCTGCATATATATATATATATATATATATATATATATATATATATATATATATTCATTCACACTTGAAAATGACTATTTAATGTTTCACTAAATGGAGCAATCGTGAAAATAAAGGATTTCCAATAAATGTAATGATGTTAGTCTTTTTACTGCATGCACAGAGAGGTTTGTGTTTTTGTAACTATAAACAGTAACTATCTTATTATTATTTATTATTATTTTCATTGTAATGTTCCTTTAATCACTGTCAGTTTGTAAAGATGGAAACACAATTTTCATATAAATCATCTTTGACTGGTTATAACTATAGTCTGTATTGCAAATTATATAGACTAAACATTGTAACGGAGACAACGCCTTCCTCGTGCAAGTTATATAAAAAGATTGCTTTGATTGCTAACCTACTTTTGCTAAACAATTCACATTGTTTTCAGGTGTAAAATAACCTTTTTTTTTTATATTTTGCTGATAGTGTTCTTTTAAAGTGGTGTACCTGTCACCTCAAAACACTAATACTAATTTAGGATTTACTAATGAAATAAACGTTTTTGTAAATATATAGGTGTTAATCAAAATGTAGCTTTATACAGCGTTTCTCTCTGTTATCTTCCCTGTCAACCCGACTTTTCTTTCCTGGGTCGGGAGGGTAGGGATTAACGACGATTCACATTATAGCTCCTCCAATCAGATTCTTGCTAGATCATGATTTAAGGGATCTGATTTTAGGAGCTATAATGTCAGTCATCATTTAGCCCCGCTCACCCGATGCTCGAGAGAAAAAAAAAAGTCGGGAAGATGATAGAGAGAAAAGCTGTATAAAGGTACATTTTTTAAAATACATATACAGTATGTTTTAAACAAAACTTTTTATTTCATTAATACAACCTAAATTAGTATTAGTTTTGAGATGACAGGTGCACTTTAGAAACTTTCTTTCACCTTCTACTTTGGCATCACAGCGATCTCTGACGCTTTTTAATTCTCCAGTGATGATTCGAGAACTAATCCCAAATGCTAACTTTACAGAAGTCTATATACCACAACACTGATGTCCCTAGAGTTGTGTCTACTTATCTTCAGTTAATATGTTCATTTGTGAACCTTTATGAAAATAATTAACAAGATCCTTAATAAACCTTATAAAGTGAGGCATCATCAAACCTGTTATATGAGGTAGTAAATGTGCTTTTCCTGGAAATATTGTGGGTTGCTTAAAACATTATGTACTTTGTCAATTAGTAGCACAAGTATCAATGTTTTAAGGCAAACTTTACAAATATAACTAAGACCATAAATTCATTTTAAGCATTCCTTCTAACTTGTTCCTTAATTAATAATTAAACTGAATCTATAAAGTAAGATATTTAACTGTTTAACTTTAAAAATTGGGCTATTTGGGCACCCTTCCCATATATGTATTATCGAAATTTCCACAAAAAACAATGGGACTGGTTGAGGTCTGTTTGACAAGATGGCTGCTATCAGTAAAGATACAAGCAGACAGTGAACAATAAAATTCATGAATTTAACCTTACAGATAACATTTTTACAGGTACTGCATTTGAATAACTACAATGCAAATGTAAATGGGAATTTTTATTATTGGATTATTTTTGGGAATGTCTACATCACAGGAGACCACCTAGTAAACAATCAGCTTATACTAACGCAAAAAAAAAAAATCCAATACTCCTAATGAAGGCTTAAGTGATGCTGTCATTATTATATTTTGTCAGTGGCATCTTGAAAATATTTTTAAGAGAAAAAAAAAAGATGTATGTACATATATACTGTATATGTTTACTTTGACATTATTTCACGTCAAGGTAAAAAGATTAGCATAGAATGTTCTGCGCAGACAGCATTATATAATTGTATTTATTAATATGATATGATCTCTGACAGCCTGTAAAAAACCCTCTTCACCACATCTTTTAGCAATGCCCTAGTGGATAAATGATTCTAAAAATGATTGGATGCTTGTGTAGCCTCTTAGGGGGACACTTAGCTTAGTACTGCTTAATACCTACAATGATCTGTAGATACCAGGGGCAAAATTTATTATTTATTTATTATTTTTCCGCCCGATCGCAAATTTTGCGGAATTCGGATCAATTTCCGATCGCACGATCGGAATTCGGATCGATTTTCGATCGCACGATCGGAATTTTGATCGATTTGCGATCGCGCGATCGGAATTTCGATCGATTTCCGATTGCATGATCGGAAATCGATCAAAATTCCGCACGTGCGAACGGAATATAACTTCGGGCGATCGCTTCGCCCTTAGTAAATTTCGCCCCTGGAGTCAGTGATAAAACACATCCATTCGCCCATCACAGGCTAGTTCCTATAATAAGGCACAATGCAGCCCATTTGAATGTTGCTCAAGTAGAGGGACTATTAAGGTATTTGTTGTTGAGTTGAGCTGCTGGATTGGATCTCTGGCTTGATACAGCAACTTTGCTTGCCAATCCCCACTGCCTTCAGATTTCCCCTCTGTTTGATTTATTTTGGCCTGTAACCTGGTGTATGGATTAGTGGTCAGACAATGAAAGCACATTTATAGCCACAATGACTAAAGATGACAGAGATCAAAGAGATCTGAGGACCAGTAACACACACAAAAAAAAAAAATCAAAATCCCATTTGAATGGCAGTTATTTAAATACAACACTTGTAAAAATGTTATTTTTGAAGTTAAATGTATAAACTATATTGCTTTCTGTCTCTTTTCAAATAGCAGTCATGTTATTCATGTTGTTAAACAGACCACGCCCAGTCCCATTATTTTCTATGGTGATTTACATAAAGCATATACAGAAAGTGTGCCCTAAGGCTAGGTTCACACGAGCGTATGAGGCGCAGCGCATCATACGCTCGTGTGGAAAAAAAATAACGGCTTAATGCAAGTCGATGGTACTTACTTAGTTCCGGACACACCAGCATATGATGCGCATACGCTGGGTCCTGAACGCTGTGTGTCACATTTTGGCCATTAGTAATGTACCCTGCGCCCAAAATGCGACACACAGGAAGTGATGTGAGCGCCGAGGAAGTGTTCACACTGTCGCTGCTAAGTACAACAGAAAAATACGCTTGGCTTATTTTTTTCTTCACACTAGTGTATTATGCGCTGTGCATCATAAGCTTGTGTGAATCTAACCCAGGGGTCGGCAAAGTTGTTTGAGGAGGGAGCCGTTTCACTCCCTCCTCTAGCGGCGACAACTATCTTGTGATCCACTGGAGGAGGGAGGCGTGCCCTCTCCCGACCACATGACCACCAACGGCCAATCAGAGAGTCCTCATCGGTCGTGGGCGAAGGCTTGGGTGTGGCTTGGGCAGTGTGCTCTGAGCCAAAACAAGGCGGCTAAAGAGCCGCAAGTGGCTCGCGAGCCGCACTTTCTGACCACTGACCTAGCCTAAAGCCTGATTTTTAATTTTTGGAAGCACAGATTGAATATAGAGTAACTATTAATGTATTTGAAGCATATTTTTTTTTAATTTTGGATGTTTACTGTTCTTTTAAGAGAAAGAGAATTGTTCTTAACCTGCGCAGAAATAGTTGATCAAGTGATGTTTTTATATTTGTTCCAGCTAACTAGACATAAGTAAGCTTTCAAAGTTAGTGTTAATTTAGTTCTAACAACATGTGGAAATAAATATATAACTGTGAGTTAAATGGCATTTCATTTCTTTTGTATTTTGGCCTATAAAAATAGCACGCTAACCCGATGAGAGTTGTTTCTGAAGGTATGGTGGAATGAAGCTGACATTTTGTTTTATACAAAGCAAATAGCTGTATTCATTGTAAACGAAAGGTATCTGTAACTTGTAGAAATGCTAGAGAAATCACATGAACACATGAGAGCTTTTGTATGACACATTTAGAAAATGTACAAACAAAGGCGTGTGTTCAAATACCTGAGATAAGCACGTTCAATGTTTCATTTCCCATTTGTTTAGCTTAGAGGTGGAAACCAATGTTTTGGTGGTGCTTAGAAAACACCTAAGAAAATCTTTCTGGAGAAATAAGGGTCAGGAAACACCCACGATGCATGCCTAAATCAGCAAAGATGGCTGACAATGTATGCTGCCAAGGTTACATACATTTATATTTTGGAAAATCTTACTTATTCAATTTATTGTTTTAATCATAATCAGTAATTACGAACAATGAAAACCCTATTTATTAATAGCAAACTAACTGATTGTCTTGTTACATTGGCAGCTGTCAAGGGGTGATGGCAAAGTTGATGTTTTGGAAGACGTAAAATGGACACGTATTATATGATCTGAGTGACTCTGACAAGGGCCAAGTTGTGATTCCTAAAAGAATAAGTCAGAGCATCTAAAAAGCAACAGACCTTGATGGTGTTCTTACGGTGTAGTGCTTAGTACCTACCAAAAAGTGGTTAAAGAAACAGCAACCAATAAAATGGCAACCATTATTTGTGGAATGTGCAGCAAAAACAAATTATTTCCACAGAAGCCCGAACATCACAACTTCTAGGACTCAAAGATCTGCTGCTAACATCTTCATGCAGATATCACAGAACAAGATCTTGACATTTCATGTCTTAATAAGTCAGAACGGTCTTGTTAGCACATTGGGGACCTACACAGCATTAGGTGGTTTTAATTTTATGCTGATCAGTGTATACTGGCAATTGGCTCTGTAGCTTTGAGTGTTATGTAAAATATAGCTTGATTTTGCATATTAGTTTTACCTTACCTCTTAGAATTTGGTCAATCACCAACAGTTTCACTCTGACCTACTGATAACATGTTACATAAACGGACTAGTGCTGATATTAAGAAGATCATAGAAATTTATTGTAGCTACAATTCTTTCTTTCTGAAACCCAGCATCTCTGATTCTGTTCTACTTGAGCTGACCACAGCAATTAAATGAAACTAACCTGTTTTTTTTGTTTCTAATAATTTACAAATGTCTTTCAAACACAGCAGCTCTAAGTATTTAAGAAAAAGTTGACAGGACAGCTTGATACAATGATTCCAACAGCTGGTCACTTTATATTCCAAGCAAACCAAAGATGAATGAACAGCAGCCATAAGTGTACACTTGGGAAGTGACGGCATACAAAAACATCCTGACATCGTTCAGCTACTATAATCAGAATTGGCTGTCTTAAGTCTCAAGAAGAACATCTTAAGAACATCAGGTTAATATTACTCTATATTATTTCATTGCAAAGATATCAACTGTAGGAGTTTAAGAGTCTGGTTAGAGGGAGGGAAAGCAATCTAACATTTTCTGCTCTTAATGACAGAACTGGCTGTATTTCTGGCTCTGACCATGATATTTTACATTCTATTTTTATTACATAGCCTTTACAGTCTTTTATATCTTAAAGGCACAGTAGGTAACCAATTTATTGATGAAGAATACAAGTTACCATATACAAGCCAGATGACCATGCACAATTTATAGTGAAGCCAGTAGATTGAATGGATACTTACATTCCACTTCTCACCCATACAGACTGGCTATAAAAGTGAAGGTCCTTGCTGAGAACAGAGTTTATAGCCTCTTCGAGGTGCAGCTCTCTGCCCTCACATGAATCCAGTGCAAACAGACTAAGAGACGGTTCAGCAAAGACCTAAAGAAAAGTAAAAATGCGATACAGTAAAGCACAGAAAGAAGTAGTATATGTTTATGCCTAAGACATGCAAACCTTGATTAAAATCCAAGGTAACATAGTAATATTTATATAAGAAGACTGTCACTGATGTAGTGGACCCTCTTATCACCACAGGGCTGACACAGGTTTAGTCTAAGGAGCCTCCGGTCTTCACCTTTGACCCCCACAAGGTGGTATGGCCTTTGCGGCAGAGAGGCTCCCAGGTCGCGGCCCTCAGACTCACCCCCTGTTAGTGATAGCTAGATATGGAGGAAAACAGATACTATCTCTTTAATAAATAACTGGCACAAGTAGGAGAAGTTAGCAGGATACAAGGAACTGGTACTGGACACAGGAACTGGATACAGGACTGGGGTTGATAAGACAAGAACTGACACTGAACTGGGGTGCCTAAAGTAATAATGACATTCAGGCAACGAGTGCATGTAAATTCCGGCTTTTAAATCCCCTGTCGGCCACAGGGGGAGGTACAGGCATCGTTGCTAGGCAATGATGCATGCCATTCAAAAGCGAGTTGACGACCTCCCACGCACAGAACGCTTCAGCATAAACTCAGCGCAGGAGACTGGAGAGGACACAAACGCCGCTGGATCGTGATGAAGGTATGTAACAAAGACACAAGTCCATCAAACACAATCCAATGATGCCTTTTTCTAAGATTGTTGATAAACAGATCACACAGAAGGGGTGTAATGCAGACACTTTCAGTACAATAGTTATATCTCTAGCTTGACCAGAATGAAAACCAATTATAATTCATAAATCTTCTAATTTCAGACAGTTTTATAACAAGCAAAGCAAGTTTTTGTGAAGTTCTGTTTATGATAAAACCATGCTTGTTACTACAGATTAGTTCTAATAAGGTATCCACAAGACATTGCTTTGAGCATTTTAAAGAACTTAAAACAGATAAACCAGATTTATTTTCCTTACATAATCTATTGGTTGGATAAACTTGATCAGCGCAGAGGGACAGCCACATGAGTTCATATCTGGAAAATGCCCCTCCTCCAACACACACAGGTTATCAGACATATCTCCTTGGTAACACAGGAGCCAACTGTAAAAATGACACGTATACAATAATTTAAATGTTTTCACACCCTTATTCATAGCAGAAAAGCACAATTAAAAATACATTAATACTAAAATTCAAGGAACACTACAACACTCTAAATCAGCAGTTCTCAACCTGTTGGTCGCGACCCTGGCGGGGGTTGCGAGGCCATCCCACTGGGGTCGAAAACCGCACCGACACCCGAAAGTACCAGGTTGAGGTCGGCCGTAAACGTCACCACATGATGCGCGACGTGATGATGTTTCGGCTGAACGTCACCACGTGACGCGCATACGTGATGACGTTTCGGCCGAACAACACCACGTGACGCACATACGTGATGACGTTCGGCCGAAACGTCATCACGCGCGGTGTGGTGATGTCGGCGCGGTGACGTCAGAGGGGGTCGCGGTCTTAAAAAGGTTGAGAACCGCTGCTCTAAATGAATATGTCCAACAAATGGTTATGCGAAATTATCCATGCGCCACTCATTTTATGTTTTATAATTGATGCAAGTAAACTTCTGACTGAGAAATTGTGCCTCTTGACATGTGTTATAATTAATTCACCGCATTAAAATGAGAAGTGAAATTGCATATGATTTTATCTTATTGGATAAGAAAGTAGGATTGTATAACTACATGCATAATCTAGGAACGATCGAACCTACCTTGCGATGCTTCCCACCACTTCGCCGAGTCGGGGACGTGCTCCCTGGTCTCCTGCAAGCGGAGATCAGCGAACGTTTTAAAGGTACTTCGGCTCACCTTGCGACCACTCGAGTAGCATCGCCGAGCCGAAGTACCTTTAAAGCGTTCGCTGATCTCCGCTTGCAGGAGACCAGGGAGCACGTACCCGACTCGGCGAAGTGGTGAGAAGCATCGCAAGGTAAGTTCGATTGCTCCTGAATTATCCCCGCAGTTTTACATTACAAAGTAGAAATAGCACGGTTTATCAGACAGAGCTCTTTTGTGCCAACTCCGCCCATTTTTTGCTGAGTCCCGCCTCTGACATTGCGGATAATAAAGTGGCGGTGCCCGAAGTTCATGCTATTTCCAAAAGCATACTCAACTGCACCTGTGTGTGATTACTGCCCTAGACCACAATGCATTGCACAAAGTATCACCACCTTTCATTTGATAAGTGCAACACGTTACGGTAATATTACTGACAAGTTAATTATTTTTTTAAAAATTCACTACTTTTTTTTTTTTTGCTTTAGCTCAATTACGAATATTTACTTGTGAAACTTTTCTTTACACATTAAATACCAAATGTAAATGTTTTATGATATAAGTTTGGTAAAAATGAGGTGATGCTTACCATCCTCTTAAAACCTTAAAAGACTTGGGTGCAAATGGCTTAAATTCTGAGATTTCCTGTGAGAAGTCCAAACACTCTCCCTGGAAAT
>WMED01008172.1:0-17107 GCA_019650415.1 Pipa parva | reverse complement strand
AAGTGGTGGAACTTGCACTATTGGTGACTGACTAAATACTTTTTTCCCCACTGTACATCTCCATCAGAATACTGGGCTTCTTTAATGAAGCACAATAAAGTGCAACTTGATCTTTTCAAACAGCATTTCAACTGATTCTCACAACCTTTACACCTGATTTAAGATGCCCATGTTAATGTGCAGCATTTTGCTATAAAATAGCAGGATTCTTACAGGTAAGTGTAACTATTCACTGTGTTTCCTGGAGTGCATTGATAACTGAAACATTCTGTAAATGAAACCACTTACTTCTTGGGATGCAATAACCTTCCTTTCAGCATTTATGGTGGTCAAACCTGAAACTCCAGGGTTTCTCCAAAAGATGCCCCCCTTGCTGCCCATAGCAGCTACTGCATGACCACCCTCTCCACCAACATGCATTAAGTTTTTTGTTTTCTGAGGATGTCACTGCTGACAAAGGGGACCCTGGTGCAGCTTTGCATTGGCGTCCATATTGGTCATGCTGTTTGTAGGGATTTCACTCACTTGCTGTGGTAGTCTTTTCCAATAAACGACTTTCCAACTGGTTTCTCTCTTAAGAAAATCATCTTTATTTACAGGAAATTAAAACTTGAACAAAAATCCAGCCTCACTTGGCAAAATAATAACATAAAACAAATAATCATTGGGTTTCAGACTTTTCTCACAAACATGAACATCTTTGTCCATAAATCTCCCTCCACGGAGTCCCAGTGGTGTTTCCACTAACCACACCTCAGCACAGCCAAACACACACTGAGAGAGACTCTCTTCCTAGCTAACTTGTGCTTCTTTTAAACCTTGCCCAGGTGCTCTAATTTAGACAAAACCAGAGATGGAGTATAGGAGTGACCTTCCCACCCAAAACTCTTCAGCCACTCCTAAACCCTGGGCCCAAACTCCAGTTTACAAAACTACTGACAGTTTAACCCTGTCAGTCTCTACTATTCCCAGGGTTTTATGCCAGAGTTGACAGGAGTCTAAACAGCACATACACTCCATCCATAAACTTCACACAGACCTGTTTGCATGCTACTTACTACTATACATTCTCTCTATTGTTAGATAAACAGTATCCCATTGCTGTGCAGTTGCCCTTACTGTTTAATATACAGGTAAATCCATAAATGACACTACCCATTAAAAAAAGTCACCATTGCTTTAGTCAGAGAAATGTATTTAAAATCCTATAGGGAAATAAAAATAGTTTTAGACAAATCGCAAGATATAAATTGAGCCTTATTTGTTAATTTTTCTTTGTCATGAAAAATCACCTTGAAAATGCATTGCACACTACTAGACAATCAATAAACAACAGAATCAAATAAAAAAAATGTAAAAGAACAATGCATAGAACACGACAGGTGCTCCTCGTTTAACAAATATTTGATTCTTCCCATCAGAGGCTAGGTTACACTACCAGCAAATGCCACCCTCAACTCACTGTAGGAGTGTTACATGTAATGGAACTCTCTGCATGCTTGTCAGAGGCAGAGGTTAGCATCACAGTGATGCAAATGGGAGATGATCGGGAGGGCTTTTACACCTACATAATATTAGATGTTCTTTGCTTAAGTGTACTCCCACTTAACCACATACTGTGTTCTCTGCAGCTACACTGACAAAAGGATGAGATGTATTAGTTATGCCAATGAAACTAAAAGCAACATGCTTTTATTTTAATGTTAACTCTTATCATTATCAAAAATTCTTTTCAGCACATGCCAGTTTTTTTCCCTTGGGGATTGTCAGCAATTAATTATAACGTGTATTAGATTGTTCATATTTCTTTTTAAATCCTCATCATATCTTGTTTATCTTTACATTTTTAGAGGGTCCTTCTCTATAATAATGATAATATGAGCTAAATGCCAATTAGAGCATCATAAGGAATTCTTCCATATATTAGATACCCTTAAAGAGGCACTAAAGCCTGTAAGAAAAGTGCTTTCTATTAATTGGCCACCTACTATTAAGTACAACAACTGCACTCGGAGTACAAGTTATCAGCTAATCCTTGCCCTTCCTACTGTTACCTCTGTACAGTCTGTTAATTGTGTGCAGCATTTAGATTATTAAGTAGCTTTTGACTGAGCTGTTTTTCTTCAGTCTTTCTGCCTCTCTGATTTCACTATGGTTCCTACAGAAAGAGACAGTAAAAGTAAAATGTAATTAGTTTCAGGAAGGGGGAGCATGCTGAGTTATAGCCCTTGACTAAGGGAAGAGGGGCTGGGAGTAGCTGAAAACCTCTTCTTCTAGCGCTTGCTTTTCTTCAGTTGATATGACTATGTTGCAAAATCGGTAAGTCTAAGGGGCTTATTGGCTAAAGTCCAATTTGTTGCATAAAGGTGTGAATTTGCCAGCTGAAGATAGTTGCAATACTGAAATAGACTGTTACTGTCATATTGCAGTTTTATGATGACAATATTGTTGCAATGGGAAATGAGTTGCGGTTGCGGTTTTGCTATGGGAATCCGCTGTTTGAGAATTTGACTGTTTCAGAATTGACTGTTATTTCTCTCTCCTGACCTCCTCCACCATAATCTGATGCTCCTCACATACCCTGTCCTGCCTCATCACATAATGACCAACATATACTAACATATATCTGTTGTCTGGCATATATTCATACTACTGAAATCATGACTAGTTCTCTGAACCTGACCTCCTCCAATATAATGTGATGTTCCATACATACCCTGTCCTCCCTCATCAACTGCACCACATATATTACTTGATGGCCTTGATATATATATACCCCATTCTGCCTCATCCTCTGTTCTCTAGCATATACTCACATGCACTGCAGGCAGGCAGGCAACTGAGCACTGCCCAAAGTAACTGAATTCACAGTGTTCAACAACATTTATCTGTCCGGCGTGAAGACTGACTGAGCAGAATGAAATGAAAATTTTCAATACTCCTGCAACTTATGTAACAAAATCTGGCAGTACATTAGAGTGGAAGCAAACGATTATTTGCTTACAGAAAGCAGAACCATTTACAGGCGAAGTTTAATCAGCATGATACAGTATAACCAGCTGAAGTTTGAGAAGACATCTTATAGAAGACAGTTAAAGGCATCCAAAGCTAAAGAGAATTGGATGAAAGATGAAGTAGCATCAGCTGGAAGAAAAAGAGCCACAAGAGCTGCAGTTTCCTCAGAATTAGACAGGTTTTTATTGGCTGCTATACTCATCCTCTTAATATATGGAATTAAAGTACAATTTCAGCAGTTACCAGAAAGACCATCATTTAGGTGCTTGTAGGCAACAAATGAAATAAGAGCTGCATTGACAGGGAAAATGTTTTTTATTTGTTTTGTATAGCTTTTAGTTGTCACCATTTTTGGTCATTATGAAGCATTTTTAAGTATTTAAAAACATTTATCAATTTCAGTTTCAAAAAGAATTTGGGGCCAAATTAACTAAAGGGTGAATTTGCTTGTTCAGTTTCACCTCTCTACAATTCAAGTTGCCTCACCAAAATAATCACTCATTAACTTTTCATTACTGACTAAGCAGCGAATAGACTGGTCGAACAAGCGCATAGTGATAAACGCTGCCGGATGTGAAGCGTGGCGTTGTCCATCAAATAGAAGTAGAATGAAGAGCCCTGCTTTCAACCCCCCTAATTTGCCACATTATATGTGGCGAAGTCAAATGTGTGAATTTGAAACAGTACATCTACTCAAATTTGCTCATCAACAGACTTCATCACATAGTCAATAGTCAAATTACCTGAGCACGTGCATGCATCCATAGTGATGTGAAGAGCTCCATAATATTGTGACTATTGTAGTCACCTGAATTGGTCATGTATTTACCACATCACAGAATTTACTCAATTATTGAACATGGGGAAGTGGTGAATAGATTCAAATTCAGAGCACTACTTATAGTCTATAAATGGTGCTTCAAGACACTTATTCAGCTGAACTCATTAACAGGGGAAATCTTTCTAGAGATCTAGTGACCCATAGCATCCAATTAACAAATGGTATTCACTAGTACAGGGTAACTAGAAAAACTGCTGTTTCCCTTACTGATTGGTTGTTATAGGTTACTAGACCTCTGTAAAAGATTGCACCTGTTAATGAGTTCCCTTTATTCTTCCTTACTTTTGGAAACTTTCTAATTAATTCACTTCTGGTACCATGCATAGGTCTGTTTTTTTGCACTACACAAAACTAATGGCCCTATGTTTTGAAACCATGACTGCTGAGAAGTAAGGAACCTGAAAAATAAAAAAATATACCTTTGATACTACAAATTATTTATTTCTTGCTCTAACTTTGAATATTGACCAATTAAAACCTAAATAAAAATTGAACTGCAAGAAAGCCGAGATAGTTACTGTCATACTATTTTTTCTCTAAATATGTTCTCTTCTAGCTTTTAAGTGACTAGTTTTCAATGACCATGTAATTGTGAGCAGAAGGAGAAGATGATGCAAAGGTATCCTTCAAGGGAAAGAAAGCTAGGCCTACATGACCAGATGTATATTAATGCAATACTCAAAGTAAAGGTCCTAAAGTCAGGTTTGACTATACATGTAAAAAACTGAACCTAGCTTTTGTCAGTGTAAAAGTTAAGATCAAGAACAATATAAACTTAAAACACGGTCAGTTTAGGAAAAACTGGGATTCAGTGTTGTCATAAATACACAATGGTCATATGCTAAATGGAGCACATGAAATGTTATATTGTGAAGCCCCTAATAAAGCTTCTACACCACTTTCAATAATTCTTTATTAACCAGGTGCCCATTCCCTATGCATTATCAAACCCAGAAAATACAACAGATCATGTTTTCACTGAATACCTCCATCCCTTAACAGACACCTTACACTGCTGACCCCCCTCAGTCCCTGGATATCATGAATATTATTGAGATCAACCCAAGAATTGAACCGAGCACCCAAAAAACAGTTTTTGGAAATCTTGAATGTAATTCTCTTCAATTTCATTAATTAGAACTGAATCAATAAATCAGTCAATGAAGGGTGTAATAGAAGAGTATTTATTTTGTCTGAAAAGAGACAGAATAAAACTGCCTTCTGACTTGTATATCAATCCAAGCTTGGCAAAAGGATTTCAAAGCTGATGTTCCTTGTATGCAGCCAAAGTAAATCTCCATATCCAGTATCTCCAATACTGGGCCATATTCTATGATTTGTAAACATTTCTTGATTCACAGAAACTATGGAAATGTTTTTACAGTTTACAATGCAATGCACCCCTGAACAGATAGAACTCCACATGAAACCAGGAAGCACACTAGATGGTATCTACAAATATTGGGAAAAAATGGATTTATTCCAGAAGCAGATGAAAGCAAGGAGCTATGGACATGTTCTACTCAGCGGTGGAGTGAGAACCAATTATCTTGTCAATCAGAGGCACAATATTTGAAGTATTCTTCCAGTATTTTTTTGTCTTTCTCAGACTGATGATTTTTCTCTGTAGATAATATGAAAAAAAAAAAAAAATAGTTTCCTGCCAAATTTTCCACTCATTTCCCTCAAGAACTTAGAGATGAACTGTACACTTCTTTCAGAGATTTCTCAGACTGAAAACCATAAAAAACAGATTACTTTCCTTAAAGAATTAACAGATTCTAGAGCATATTGGACCTTGCATAATAAAATATGAGATTTAAGAAAATCTGTCCACTACATCTACAGCAGTGGCCATTACAGCAACCTATTTAAAATAAAGTCACAGGAAATGTGTATGCAACATGGAGTGGGTATTGAGAGCTCTGGAAACCACTGTGAGATAGGACAGTCAAAGAATGTTGATATTTTGGCACAATCTGAAATCCTTCTAGGGTCTAAGTTAGCATGACTGAAAAGATTTGTAAAAATAGCTAGACCTGGCAAATGTCTTAGGTTTAAATGCAGTCACTTACATTCAGCTGCGCTTTAATTTGAGGCTGGCTTGGTGTGGTTTAAAATCCAGCTTTGAATTTCTTTTTGTTCCTTGACGTGGCATGTAAGATTACATGCTTTGACTAAAATATGGTTCTAACGCCTCATTCATTTATTTCTACTAAAATTCATATTGTACCAAAATTAATATTTCTCTTATATAAGCTAAACTGAACATTGGCAAGTTTTGGTTCCTCTATCTTCTTTAACTGCGCAATAGCCATAGAAACATACAATATATGTAAAAATGTGTCAATTAAAAAAACTAAACCCTTTGTCAAAAAATCAGAATCTTAATCAGAACAAAGTGATGGGATCAGAACCAAAACCAGAACCTTTGTCAAAAAAATCTAAACCTATGCAAATCCAAATCACTGAATATATCTCTATATCCTATAGCTATACGGATATGTTTAAACCTTTTTACTCTATGTAGGACATAAACATGTAGCTCCAAAGGTCCCCTGCTTTTATTGGGTGTTTTCAGTTTGCCATTGTTTCTTTATCAACCCAATCCAGGCAAACAGTTAGTCAACCCCTGGGCAGGGCCATGGGATTAACAAATAAATAGAAATGTATTCTTTAATTCTCTGTTGCCTGCTGTACAACCAAAGACAATATTATAACTCATACTTTTTTTAGGACTTCAATAAGAATGTGTGATGCCAGGCACCTTTTTGTAAAGTGTTACCAAATCAGGAAGATTTTAAGGGGTAAGGGACATCTTTCTTCTTGCTATTGTTTATCTTTGCATGTAAATGCTCTTTAAAGAGACTATCTTAGTCTTTGAGTTGCCAAATCCACCTTTCATTCTCAAACACTTTCCAGGTGCTAGAATGAAGGAATCTTCAAATCTGTTCTAGATAAATACAGGTCTATGGCTGCAAACTCATATCAAATTAAGAATAAATGAGTGCAATGACAGCACTAAATATATGGCAGATTGATCTGACATAGAAATGCTCTGCAGGCTACTCCTTGCGCGAAATTTACTAAGGGCGGATTTAGTCCGCCCGATCGCAATTTTTACCGCACGTGCGGTATTCCGATCGATTTGCGATCGCACGATTGGAATTGAGATCGCACGATCGCAAATCAATCGGAATACCGCACGTGCGAACAGAAATTAACTTCGGGCGATCGTTTCGCCCTTAGTAAATTTCGCCCCTTATCTCACTTTACGTCTATGACCCCAGTCAATTTCTCCCACATTCTTCTGGAACTAAAATGCAGGTTCTGTGAGGTACGGCCGTATTGTGCTTGTAAATGTACTATACTATTCTTTAGTAAAATAAACATATGATTATTATTACTTTCCTTCTTTCCCTTGCAAAAAAATAAAAAAATCATCTGGATTTTCAAGTACACAGATCCTTTAGAAACAACCAAAATATTGCAGAGATTTATGAGAGAAGTATTGTATTTTGGGGAAATGCCAGTGGGATTTCCAAAGCTAAGGCAAGCTTTATAGACACAATATTCCTTTAATGAACAATACGTTAAAGCATTGGAAAACTGTGACTTAATTTAAAATAAAAATCCACCAAAACTTGAATTTCTATAAATGTTCCATTAGTCTTAGCTTATGCAGTTGCATCGAATTTATCAGCATTTTTATATTCATATAGAAAAGAAGAATCTGTAATATTTCTCATTTGAATCTATTTTATCTAATAAAAAAAAAAAGACAACGGTATCCCTGCTGGACAATATGTGATCACTATATCACTCTTAAGAAATTGCTAATACATTTTTGTAAGGGATCCATTTTTCTGGTCCATAATCTATTTCAGATTTGTAATTAGTATTGAAAATGTATCCCGAGAATATATTCCAATAGTTAAAGTTTCCCCAATTAAACAAATACCTAACATGTTACTTAGCTTGTATCTGATAGGAAAGTGTGATTGTGGAAATACTGGTTAGCAGTTATAATAAATAAAAAGTGGAGAAAGTCTAAATTGCTTGTTCAACTGACCAACTAAAAGAGCAAACAGCTGACAAAATAAAGAGAGATGTCATCAAATCAGCAATACATGTGTCAGATTCATCAGCTTACATTACAACATTTTGATTATGGATTGAAGATACTTAAGGGACTCAGCAAGAGGCTTGAATACTATTGTATGTTTTGCAGAAACAAAAGAGATGCTTAACCTGATGAAATGTATGACATGAAAGGTGGGGGGAAAGACATCATCAGGTAAGGACTGCTGTCTATGAAAATTAAGAGTTGTCAATCTTGGGTTTCCAGTGCAAACCATAAGATACATCCCAACAAATTCTACAACCTGAGACCAAGTGAAAATACAAATTTTATACCATTGCTTGTTCCACTGTAGATAAGGAAGTGATTGCTTCCATATGCTAGGTTATCAAAAGGGCAACTCTAAATCGGTTGTCTGCATGAATGAGTCTAAGACATACATAGACAATGTCATTAGTGAGAGTCCTTTAGAACTTCACAGAGAAATATCCTGCAGTTGGGTTTCACTGCAGATTGCTCCTTTTTTAAAGTTGTCTTTTAAGTATTTTAATTACAGCTTTTAAGAATGCAGCCAACCACTCACTGTTGATCTTGATGGTGAATTTAGTACAATTCTTTTTTTTTCAAAACTAAATAGACTGTGTTTGTTTTATCTGATTTACCATGCAGTGGAAAAATAGTTATGTTACCCATGAATTACCATGTTAATTAACTGCTATTTCCTGCTTTTACATATGTGACAATTATATGAATCCTGCTTTAATTTTCTCCTTGAGAAACCTTCATGTAGAACAGGTGGGTGAGACGCAGTGCTCCAATGACATTACCTGACTTTGTAGGCAGAGTGACATCATTTATGCATCTGCAGCTAATAAGAAGCTTAACATGGCCCCAAAATAATCCGTTAAAAGGACTAATAATGCGGAAGAAAAATGGTATTTTAATTGGTGTGACAATTATTCCTATGCAGTACTTGTAAAAAATGACATCTTTGAAGTTGAATTCTGGAGTTTTTTTATTGCTTTGTGTGGTTCTTATCTTTGCTGTTGAGTTTTTGGGAACAGTTAATTAAGATGTTTTACAGGTACTATAACTGGAATAGGTATAACTATCATTACAAACCAAATGCATTTTTTTCCTTTTAAGGTGGAATAGCACTGGCTCTTTAAAAGGATAGAAACACCAAAAAAGAGAAGACACCTCAAATTCATTAATAGTTATTTAACAAGCAATCTGTGCTTCCAAAATTTGTAAAAATCTGTCTATAATGTCTGACATTTAGCTTTAAAATATCTTTATGTTGATATCTTTAATTCCACAGAAAACAATGGGACTAGGTGGGGTATGTGTAAGAAAGTATCAGTATGGAGAAAAGCAGACAGAAGGCAATTCATGCTCTTCATTGCATAGATTAATCACCTCATTGACTAAAGTCCAAATTCACCTGTTGAATTCTCCTCACTACAATTCGAGTTGTATCACAAAAATAGACAAAAATTAACTTCTTAGTATTGACTAAGTGGAGAATACACTTGTTAAACAGGCAGACAGCAGCAATCACTGTTTGACACGTAGTGTGGTATAGTCAGGTGGTATAGTCAGGTGGATAGAAGCAGGATGAGAAGCAATGCAGAGTGAGGCAAATATCTTAAGTGTAGGGCAGTGAGATCAGTCTTATCTACTGACTACTGACTGCCATCAACCCTCCAATTCACCACTTTGAAATGGCGAAGTCAAACAGGTGAATTCAGAGCAGTTCACCTATTTCAATTTGCACCTTCACACCACTCCTTCACTTAGTCAATAGTAGAAGTACCTGTGCACATGAACGCAAAATTATGTGAAGTGCTCCATTAGTTTGCGTCTATCATAGTAGCCCGAATTGGTTGTGTATTTGCTACTTCACTGAATTTGCTCAATGAGAGACCATGGGGAAGTGGAGAAAAGACACAAGCTCTACGTGACTATTTGGACTTTAGTCAATGAGGCCCTAAATGTGCTATACTGTATTTAAATAAATGCTTTGCCAATAGATGGAAATATTGGATATTTTGTAATATGTTTAGTTCAATACAGATTTACACAAAATATTGCTCGTCTTGTCCCAGCATGACCATTAACATAAAAGTATTTTGGAAAATAAAGCAGGTTTTTTTTTTTGCAAATATATTATATTAATTACAATGATTATGCTATATATTTAATAAAGACAATTATTGATAAATGTGTCTGCCATCCTAAGACTAAGAAGTTATAAAACTATTTATGAGTAAGTTGTACTGCTGTTGCTTCAATAAGGAGTGACCCTACAATAGAAAACAGATTTGTGCAAGCCTGCATCCACGCTGTGGGATTTATTTTATGTGTGATATAAATAACATGGGAAATCATGGACATGGGGAGAAGCAGTGTTATACAAACCACTGTTGTATTCTAGTCTGCTCTAGCCATCCGCCAATCTATCCCTAGACAATAACACCCACACAGGAAGAGGGGATATGAAGGACTGAACATCCCTGCACATGTTTCCCTCTCCAGGGACTTGTAAGCACCAGTTTAACTTCATAAGTAGGATGAGGATTAATGCCATGTAATGATATGAAGAATTTTCCAGTGGGATAAAGATATATAACAAGAGACAAGGGATTGTCTAAGAATATTCAAGCAGATGCTTGCTTAGCCCTGTTGAAGAGATAGTCAAAGCCAAAGTAGATAGCACTACAATAAACAAAAGCAAATTATATTTTCCTAAAATAGCTCAAAACCCCCATCCCAGGAAGTAGGAAAAACACATTGGTTAAAAAAGCAAGGCTTTAAGGTAAAACAATTGTGATCTTTTCATAAAAAAGAAAGATCTGGAACATGTCTTCTCAAATGGTCCAAAAAAAAAAATTCCAACTTATCTTCCCTTTGTTTGCAAACGTAATATAAAACATAATTCTCAATAACTTATTAATACATGGATATGAACTATGAAGATAATTTGACAGCAATGTTTCAGTACAGAATCATCTATACCGATAATACAATGATTTGTTTCCATTTTGGTCACACAGGATTGAACATTGTACGGAATATTCTGTTTAGTACAGTTTGTCAAAAACATTGAAACAGAAGTGTTTCAGTGATGCCTTATTAAAAAAGAACTATAGCCTAAAATACATTTCGGGAGTTATTCACTAAGGGACGAATTCGACTGTCAAATTTGCAAACAAAAATCCACTACAATTTCCCCATTGTAAAGTCGCAACAATTTTCCCATAATAAAGTTTCGATTGAGACAATATTCTCATTAGAAAGATGCGACTGCGACGGTAGCAGCCTATTGTGACTGTCTTGATCTGGTGAATTCGCACCTATACGCAACAAATCGGACTTTAGTGAATAACCCCCCCTAATCTTTTAACAATGTACCTTATGTATAGAGCAGGGGAGGGGGGTAGAGTAACACTAAAGCATATCTTAAACTGCCGCTTTCTGTTTTTTCCTCCCCTGGAAAATATCTTAAGTAGTAGTCATTAAGAGCAAAAAATAAAAATAAAAACACAAAAAGATTTTATGTCTCTCAGAGAGCACAATCAGTGTATAGCACATACAGAAAAAAGAAAAACACTCCTAAGAAGATATCTTTAATTTGCTAAGAATGGTATATTTAGTTTCAGGGTCATGCCCCTACCATATGCATTAATTGCAACACTCCTCTAATTTGCCAAATATGCAATGAACCCTTAATTGATTGAAGCAATTAAACTGTACTTGCTAGGACACATTTTATTATCCTGGTAAGTCTCAGTCTTTTGTTCCATGTTGTATTGAAGGAGGTAGTGCTCTGTGGGGGCTAGGGTGCCCCAGTGCAGATCCAGCACCTTCATTTAATGGGCATTGGATGTGCACTGTGTTTAATATTAAAATCAATATAATTATAGAAATTATTTTAGCAGAGACATAATCAATTGGATGTTGGGTCTTAAAGTTTTGTTCTGTTTCTATTGATACAGTATTATAATCAGGCATTTATTCTGATAAGAAACAAGTAAGTGGAAAGGAGACTGACAACGGACTGACTTTATAAGTGACTTTCCCATGTGTTACACTGCACTAGAGCAGGGGTCAGCAAACTTTACTACCAAAAGAGCCATTTTGCCTCCTTTTCCACTAAAGAACAGTAATCTGGAGCCGCAAAACGTAAAACTTTTACAAGTTTTAATCTTTTCTTAATTTTACCTGTTACAACATTAGGATATAACAAACAGGTGAAAATAATAAACAAAAATAAAAGAATATATAAATCAAAATTACATTGATAAATAACCTTTATTCATTTGTCAATCAAGGCAGAAGGGAGCCACAACAAGGAGGCTGAAGAGCCACATGTGGCTCCAGAGCCGTGCTTTGCCTACCCCTGGAGAAATAAAACATAATTGAATTTGTATATGCTACAACATAAATGACCCGTCATGCTATCTATGACTGAGGGTGGCAATTTCATGATCCTCCAATAGAGAGCTTGCACTGTGTTTTGTGTGTGCCAGGACAATGTAATGTTGGGAAGTGAGCAAGGCAACAGGGTTTTGCCAAGGAATGCAGGCAATGCGGAGATGTGCTTGCTGAATTTCTTTTCACAGACTAGTTTCCATGTTCATATTACTGCTCTGGATTGCTAAGCCTGTGACTAGACAACAAATAAATCATGGTATCAGTTTAGCTCACGTTATTTTAATCACGTATATAATAATTTGAACACCATACAGACATATTCACAGATACACTCTCATGCTGCACAGAGGTTGGCAATCAGCTTTCTGACTCATTGCGCCTAAATATATAGAGAGGCACCTAAGCTTTCACTGTAGAAGTCAGTAGATTGTGGGGATGACTAACCTTTCATCAGGAAGATTATTGCCTAAAACACTGACGGGGATATTTAGATTTTATGTGTCCAGTATTGTAAGAACGATGCAGAAACCCTAGAGTAGAAGGACTGCTCAATCTAATTTTACCAAATCATGGAGCTTCCATCATATTCTTACTTTTCGTATGGGTCAATACTATTGTTCTTTCTGCACATTTAGTTGGCTACATGCAAACAAATGGCTTGCAGTTGAAAAGTATCTGTTTATCAGTACAGTAGCATGTGGATTTCATGTGGCTGGTTTAAAATGGATGTTCAGGAAACTGTAGTTAGGGTTACCATTTTGTTATCTTTAAAACATGTCTAAATCACCTCTGACAGATGGTTTTATGAATGTATTAAAACAAGGACGGTCAGCATCTTGTATCTAAAACTGCTTATAATCAGCCCTGCAGTATATCTTTCAGCTGTAATGTTGAAATGTAATAGAAGAAAACCCTAGCTGTACTTCCCATCCCATGAAATATGCACGGTACAAAGCTGAAATTCCATGCAGCAGCAGAGTGTATCAGCTATATTTAATTAGTCCCCAAAAAGGAACAAGTAAAAAGACTATATGCAAGCTGAGATTTTAGCAGGGCTCTCTATCATGATTTTTCAAAGATATCATATTAATGTTGGAAGATATGATTCTAAACTGATGACATAGGACGTTAAGAAGCTTCAACAAGGGACCTACTGCAGACGGTCAGAATATATCAGTTTTGGGATTAAGAACTGCTGGGTGGGAGGAATCACCTCTTCAGGTAGCACAGGGAGGTCTTGTGTAGTTCCTGAAGGAAGACAATCATGCCCTAGTTGATAGCTAGCTGATGGATAAATATAATTGTAGGGTTCATCAGAAATGCAGAAGATTAAATACAGGATAAAGTGGAAATTCTTGTCCTATGAGCCAGCTGTCTGCCAGCTCACAAGATTGGCTTCTGGTTTCACACCTGGCTGCTAAACTGTGTGCAAGCTTTCCTGACATAGCTGCAGTCCCTGCATTCTGATTTGCTATTCTTGCTGTTCTAGCTCTTTCACATTCCTGCACAGTTACAATTCTGCTGGCTTCAGTTGCCCCTTGTAGACCTATAGTACACGTTAATTCCAAATAATATGTTTTTCCACTTAGGTGGGTATCCATAATAAGCTTGGCAATATGTTCATTCTATCCCCTAAGGCTCAGGGGTCCATACAGTTACCACAATCCATGCAGTGCATGTTACTTTACGTGTATTATATTAGTCCCTTTTACAAAGAAGATGTAGTTGTAGAATCTGAGCCCTGAGTACACCTACTTCCAATCGACATGTGGGTCCAGCTTTTTCTGCTACAGCGAAGGAATATCAATGAATATGGCTCTAAATGTTGCAGAACCTTCTGGAATGTCATAAATACCGAAATCTGTATCTTGTGGCATATTTCTTAGTGGTGAAAAAGATAGTTCCATGTTTCATCTCTCATTTACAGATTGAACCATGTGGCCCTTAATCTATGACCTCTAAGGTTTTGAATCTCATAACTACCTTGTCAAAATACGACTTTCCTACAATATACTTTGGTTCATTTTCTGTACTTTACTGATATACTGTATTGTAATGCAGATTAAATACCTTCCTTTAATGGAAAGAAGGTAAAAGGCATGTTAAGCTTTCCCATAGTGAAAACAAATCTGATCAAAGCATGGCTGCAGGTCTATAAATACTTTCCACTGTGTCTCATATTATAACATGGGTAAAACTGACAGGTTTAGTGATGAAAAATACTTTCCATACATGCCTAAAACACAAAATGATGTTCAACAATTTAATATGAAGGTTGAGAGATTTTTTTAAAAGATAGGGCCTTAACATCTGGCATAACAGTTTTCCAGATTGGAATAATGAAATCACCAGCCAGTATCATGTAGCTCTGACTTTGCAAGTTCAAATAAATATTGCTGTCTGAGTTGTAGGTAATCTTTAGGACTTGCTTCCCCTGTTTGTAAAAGGAATGAAACCCAAGTCATATTCACTGTGTAGTCTGGATATGGTAATAGACTATAAGCCTCTCTGACCTCAGCTGTTTAATATTCACTTGGGGGAAACTGTAAGTATACCTCTTTAGTATAAGTTACAAATATAAATATATAGCTGGGTACTAAATCAAATGCATTGATGCAGGAAGATTGCTCAAACTCCCTATTTTATTTTTCTTGAAGCAATCTACAGATGCAATTAAGCAGTTGGAAGGAAAAAAAGAATGTTCTTTCCAAATAACTAATTTTTTTTTTTTTTTACATATTTCTCTGCATTCACTGTGTCAATCACCACACCCTTGTATTTTGCCCTTGCTAACATAATTGTGTAGTTACAAATATATCATTCCACGTGTTCCATGAAAATATAACTTACTGTTATCTGTTACACTTTCATAACATGATTGCTTTGTGTTTGTTTGCCCTCAGCGGCACTATAAACTAAGGTGGAGTAATTGTATATAAATCCAAATGGTCTTTTCTAAAATGCAAATTAACATGAACAAAAATACATACGGTGTCATAAAAAGAGGAGAACATTGTGAAATATTATACAGGTTTACCAGGAAACAATGCATCTACATTTGTTGCAGCACCATTTTTCAATTTGGTCACTTGTCCTTTTTACTGTCCTTTTACTGTCCTTTTAATGCTGACGTCAGTGGCTCTGGATTGGCTAGCAACCTGGAAGCACTGAGAGAGCTTTCTCTCTACAGCACTTGCCGGCAATTAGTGGGCAGACTGTAACGAGCGGCGCTTACATGTGAGCACCACTCGTTACAGTCAAAGAGCCAGATTAAAAGAGCCACAGGTTGCCAACCCCTGGGTTAGCCCATGGCCACCCTGGCTACTTTGTAGCTGAGTTGAAAAAAATAGTAAAAATATATATATTTTTTTCCATATAAGCCCCTCTGTTTTTCACCATAAACAATAACGAGCATAATAAAAATTAGTTCTACTACAAAACAGCCAGGGTGGCCCTGACCATAGAGTGACCAAACTTAGGGGTAAAGAAGAGATGTTAGATCAGTCCTGACTCATTAGTGTTATACATGGTTCGTGACTATATTTACATTTAACAAAGTGTTCCTTTTTATCTAAAGCACATGAAGGGTTGTTTTATAAGTTATGGGTTGTTTTGTTTTCAGCTATCCTCCCTGCCTGCAGGCTTCTATTGAATATTAGCTGCCAACATGTCAGTGGGAAACTTCGGGGTTTTGCAAGTAGGAGATCAAATTTTATCACATGAATAATATATTTCCATATGACTTTCACATCATAAATGTGATAAAGCCAAATTCAGTTGAAGGAGAACTACATGAAAAAAACAATGTCCACATTACAGAAAATACTGTTCAAAAAAAAAAATCAGTAAAATTATATACCATTGATATGGTGGATATTTATAAAAGTTGAAGTTTTTCAACTGGTTAACAATTGTAAATATATTGATAGCGCTGTTTTTGACTATTTATAAAGCTGTTTTTTTTTTTCAATTTTATCACCCAAAATTGTTTGTCTGCTTTAGGCAAGCAAAAACCCATTAACCTCTATAGAACTGGTCATGACTCTTAACCACAGTCAAAATACATTTTCCGTGGGTAAAGGATATTGATATCTATATGAAATGAAATGAGAACCTCATAGAAGAGCACTGCAAACTGTGCCAGTGTTAATAGACTGATAGTTATCGATATGGATCTTTAGCAATATCAAAAATTTCTTATTGGTCCTATATAGATCAAGCAAATTGAAAAAAGTCTAGCCAACTAAATATTAATGCTGAAAAGTGTCAATACATGCCAAAGTGAATCAAAGATGTCTAAATAGTATTTAGCAATATCCCCCATAGTATCTACAGTTTACCTTTAGAAATAATTACACAATGTATATTTATTTGTGGTCATGGTTAGACTTGATTTTCTTCTAGAACCATCTGCTGATTTGGTCAACAAAGTCTACTGTATTGCTTAAATTTCACATGGGAGGTGTTCATAACCAGCAATCCTGATACCATTGTAACCTACAGCTATTGCCATTTAGCATCCAAGTTCTACTGCCCTGAATTTTACACACAACTGTGTAATACCATTGCAGTAACAATTTACAAAAAAAACATAAAGATAAAGGGGGAATTCAGCAAACAGCGAAGTGAGCTATGATGCGTTCGGCTCACTTCACAAATGGTAGTCTGCGAATGCGGATGTCCTGCGCACGGACATCAGCATGCGCATTAAAGGGATTCCCGTCTTGGTAAGG
>WMED01008171.1:3092-14071 GCA_019650415.1 Pipa parva | reverse complement strand
ACCTGCGATTTAAATGCCCTGGCCTATTATAAACTGCATCTCCCTAATAAAGCATTGACTCAATGGCAACATAGTTTCTTTAACACTAGGGCAAAGCAGGGCGTTTGTACGGATCGCAGCGTTTAAAGGGGTCAGCGTTAGCGATTTAAAAGCGATTTCTTACCTTTAAATCCTCCTGTCACACAAGGCTGCAAGTGCACAACTTTCTGTAGATTCGGATTCCCAAAGAGTGAGAGAAGGGAAATGACTGTGTCCTTATTAGTCTCTCAGTATAGTGATCCTCCCACTCAGTGAGCAGGCAGGACTGCCACCAGCACACATACCCACAGCACTGCACCCGAGTCCTTTAAAAATGCCAGGATGCACCCTTGTTACTGCCTGCCACTCATCCAAGCACTCCCAGGAGTGGAGCACAGCTGAACAAGGGCCCCCCTTTCTCCCACTAATGGTTTTACATCCTATCACACAAACACACACACACACACAGGAATTTATAATTATAGCATATGGATTGGTTTCCAGCACATTCTAAAACACAAGGTAACCTGAACCCTAAATCTTGTTTTATTTTTTTCCTCCTTCATTCACAGGATAGTGTGTTTTAGGAAGTCATAAAATGTCAGTGTGTGAGTGTGTGTGTGGCATTTAGCTTGGGAGATGTCTGGGGATTAATTGCATTTATTAGTTTGCCTGGTTTTTAAAAAAAAACTGGGCTCCACATTGAATCACAGGTTCCCTTTTGCACTGTAACATCATCTCATCCTGACAATCTGACACTGAGCCTAGCAACTGTCTCACTGGGATGTGCCAAACTGCACTTTTCTCCTCTCTGCTTTCTGTGACAGCCTGTTCCACTCAGGATCTGAAGCATTTTGGATATGAATAGAATGTGATACAAGGAGGGAGATGCTCTGCGTTTGGGATAAATGGCTACAAATGATGTGTCTATTAGCAAAATCTTTTTTTTTTTTTTTTTTAAGAGCCTTTATAATGTGTGACTGCTGTGTTTATTATGTTCAAACTGTGTGTCCTTTAATAACTACTCAAAATATATTCCTTGTAATTACCGTTGGAGTATACAAGTACTCGGAGAACTGGGCTTGAGTTTTATTACTTTAATAAATTATTGTCTCACATTATTTCCTCTTAGGTCCATGCACTAGCAGGGACAGAGTTAAAAAAAGAAAGGAAGCTTAAAAATCCTAACTACAAAGCTTCTTTAATATAATAGTACCCCAATGAATGCAATTGTCATAGGAAATTGGAAATAAAATACACATTACTTAAGAAACACACACACAAACAAGAGCTCTTATTAATACAAATATATGTAAGCTTACACACATGCAATACGTAGAGGGGGTTATTCACTAAAGTATTGGTGAGAGTTCGCCAGATAAAGACAGTCGCAATAGGCTGCTACTGCCGCAGTCGCGTCTTTATAATGAGAATATTGTCACAGTCGCTACTTTATTATGGGAAAATTGTCGCAAATGTTAGCTTTAAAAACTGTTGCGACGTTACAATGGGGAAATTGTCGCGGATTTGCTATGGGAATCCACTGTTTGAGAATTTGACAGTCGAATTCGCACCTTAATGAATAACCCCTATAAACACACATTTTAGAGGGATATTTACTAAAGTTGAAAAGTTTTTGGAAGCTAATGAGGGAGATTCAATCAATCTTTAATGATATCGCTGGTTTCACCTGTTTACTAAACGGTTCAAAGCCAACTTTAATCGCACTGAAGTGTTCACCTGCTTCAGGCTGGCGAAACCCATGATTCCCCACTGAGTTGATACTGTCACTTAGTCACAGTCAAAAAGTGTTCTGACTGAAAAAGTACGTCCATATCGATCTCAAATGGAAGGCGATCCCAATAGAAACACGTGCCACTTTCAACAGATCAGTAATGATTTATTTCAATGGGAAGGATTCCCTGATCTTTTACAAAACAGGAATTTAAAAAGTACAGGGAAATTAAAATAAACAGCAAAAAAACACAGTGAAACTAATAGACGCGGCTGAAATGATCTTCGTAAATATTCCACACGGGTGGGGGTTATTCACTAAAGTGCCAATTCGACATCCGCGGATTCCCATAGCTAATCCGCTATAATTTCCCCATTGTAAAGTCGTGACAATTTTTTAATGTTAAGATTGCGAAGATTTTCCCATAATAAAGTCGCAACTGTGACAATATTCTCATTATAAAGACACGACTGCAACAGTAGCAGCCTATTACAACTGTCTTTATCTGGTATATTCGCACCTATACGCAACAATTCGGACTTAAGTGAATAACCCCCACTAGATCAATAGTGTACGGCTCCAATTTTACTTCACGCTTTTGTGAAATAAATTAGATTGTATTTGAATTATGTTTGAAGAAAGCAATGGGCTCAGTGAAACATTGCCAGAGAGTTCTTGTCATGTTTTAGTTAAAGGAGAACTACAAGTTCAGGAATATGGAAACATATAGGGAAATACAAATTAACAGCAACATGGGATGAAGCTTATTGATATGGTTAAAATGGCCTTACCAAATGTTCCCCATAGCCTCTTCTATAGGGCAAATGTTTGCTTGTTTTTTTTGTTGCTTAGTTAAGCCAACATTTTCTCAATCTCAAAAACTCCACATTATTATAGAAGGTAGAGTAAGAGGAGTTAAAGCATGCTGCTCTATATTAGTGGGTTTAAAGTGATGAAAGGAGAGCAAAGTGAGACAGACTATTAATGGACAAGTGCTGAAAGTTTTAGAAAAGGAGATCTGCTATGGAAAACAAGTAAATGAGAAGACGTTCTAATGAAGGAGGTATTTAGGAGATCATGGGTAGATTGGAGCAGAGATCTAAGAGATCTGGCTCACCATTAATAAGTTATAAGCTGCTGTATCACAATGTTTCTGGACAGCACAAGCAGGGCTGTGCCATGGGGTAGTCAGCCACCTCGGGTGCTGCTGGGGGGGAGGGTCACTGTCAACAGACACAACCAGGCCAGGGAAGAGGTATGCAGGGACAGGGAAAATGAGGGGAAAACACCAAGATAGTACCCCCTCCTTTTTCAGAGAGCATGGAGTAGGGAGGAGGTTGAGGCATCAGCAAAGTGTGGAAGAGGGGTTTTAGGACCAGCACAGTGTGGGAAGGGGCAGCACAGTGTGTGTGGGGGGCTTTGCTAGAACAACACAGTGTGGGAGGAGGGATTATGGCGGAAGCACAAAATGCGAGGGGGGTTTGCCTGCAGCACAGTGTGGGAGGGGGTTGTAGAGGCAGCACAGTGTGGGAGGGGGTTGTAGAGGCAGCACAGTGTGGTAAGTTGTTATGGGGGGCTGCACAGTGTGGGAGGAGGGGTTGTGGCTGAATCACAGAATAGGAGGGGGGTTGTGGCTGCAGCACAGAATGGGAGGGGGTTGTGGTGGCAGCAAAGTAAGAGTTTCCCTTTCTTTTGAAATATTGGACTTACTTTGGTGTATGAATGGATGTACCTTGGGGAACAACTCTTAATCCCTAGTGAGGAAGGACCCCTCACAACCCTAAGGTTATACCATTTGATGGGTGAATTCGGAGTAGTACACCTAGTTGCATTTACACCTTCGATACATTTCACTGCTTAGACAATAGTAGAAGTACCTGTGCATGCATACAAAGTGAATGAAATGCTCAGATCACAACTATCATAGTCACGTATTCGCCACATTGAGGTGTTTGCGCAATAAGCGAACATGGTGAAGTGACAAATAGATGTAAATTCAGAGCTATACTCAACTATTAGGCCTTTAGTCAATGAGGCCCTTAGTGTCTTCTTATCAGCTCTAGCAGTTTAATAAGGGGTTAAGACAAAGTATAGCTCTTCTTTAAAAAGATGTAAAAAAGTTGAAACTGGAACAAAGAAGATTATTTCTCATTTCCTATTACAACCACTGAGTTCTAGTCCCTGCATAACAGAGAAAGGCAAAGGCTTTTCTACTCACTTGTCTTAACACCCCCCAACTGTCCAACTTTGTCATGTCTTCAACATGTTGTGAAAGGTTGTCCATGCCAATGTAACATTTGCTGGCATGATGAGATGTATAAGTTTCTCTGTGACACGTGTGTTTCACATTGCCTGGTACTGTCACAAGCAATGCTATGAATCAGCTGATGTGTTCTTGCTGAATAAGTTTTCCCTGCCATCTTTATCTTCTGGTGCATGATTGGTTGTGAATCTGAATGTGATCTACAATTTGTGACTTGTAGGGATTTCACTCGCTTGGCTGGGGTAGTCTTTTCCAATAACGAATTTCCAACCGGTTCTCTCTTAAGAATTTGTCTTTATTTAACAGAAAGTCCAAAACGTAAACAGAAATTCAGCCTGACTTGGCAAAATGATAACATAAAGTGAAACACGTCAAGGGCCTACGCATTTCGCGCTGGGCGCTTATTCAATGGATAAGCGCCCAGCGTGAAACGCGTAGGCGCTTGATGCGTTTCACTTGCTTTTATATTTATTGACCATGGAGTCATAATAAAGTGGCAACAGTTATTTTTACTACTTGGAGTGCCGGAGATTTTCTTTCATCATATGCTTTGGTGTTAAATTTGTCTCTTTGCTCCTGGCACCCAGCACTTGACTTTAAGGGATTGTTAGCAGCCAGTTTCTTTCTGTTTTGCAAAATAATAACATAAAACAAATAACCTTGGTTTGCAGAGTTTTTTCAAAAACATGAACCTCTTTGTCCATAAATCTCACTCCACAGAGTCTTAGAGGTCTTTTCAGTAACCACACCTCAGCACAGCTCAACACACACTGAGAGACTCTTTTCTCTCTAGCTAAGCTTGCCTATTAACTACTGCACACAGGTGTGCTACATCTGGGAAAACCCTGAGATGGAATGTAGGAGTGACCTTCCCACCCAAAACTCTTCAGCCACTCATAAACTCTGGACCCAAACTCCAGTCTGAAAAACTTTACTGACAGTTAACCCTGTCAGTAACAAATATTTCCAGAATTTATGCCACTGCTGACCGGAGTCTCTATGGCATATACATTCCATCTATCACTTTTCCAAAACACTTGCTTACAGACTTTACAGTAGTTATTTATGATTCCCACAGTGATGTAACAATAGGGGGTTGAACAACTCTGCGGTGGTGAGGTTACCACACTGCCTGTGGAGGGGTTCCTGAGGGAGATCCTGTACTTTGGTTCCACCTCTGGTTGCCCTTTGTCATATCACACAAAGCATGATGGGAAATATAGTCTCTGTCTCTTTAAGTGGTTTATAAAAATTTAAAAAGCATGCACTTTTTTTCCTACTTTTCACTTTAAATGTTTCCTGATCTGATATTTTGCATATTTATTAAAAACCAGTAGAAGAAAATCGCTTTGAAAAAGGTCAAACAGATCCGTGCTTATTACTTTGTATCAATATGGGATATTTATCAAGCTTTTTTCTGATTCTCACAGCAGGATCGACAAGTATTCCATGTAAAAAAATGCAAAGTGATTTTCCTTCATAGCAAAAACAGCATGTATAAAAAGTAGGCAAATTCATTAAACCTGCTACAGACAAGTGAAATACCCAGATAACCAATATACAAACATTTTAACAGCCAAACCACAAATAAAAAGTATCAATACAGCAAAAAGCAGCACTAAAAGCATTGTAGAAAGCCAAGTAACTATAATTAGAGGTGTTAAAAAATGAGCTTGGTCACAGTCTCCACTGTTGAGCTGCTTCATCGTGAGACCCCAATTATTGTAGGAGGTCTATGAGACATACATACCCACAACCTGCACTTGAAGAGGCATCTGCTGCTGGGGGGCGGGATCCATCAGGACCTCTCACCTTCCTTAATGCCTATTGGGGTAGGGGGGAAACTAAGTTTTAAGTGCAGGAGTCCATAGTAACATGCTGTGTAGGGGGGGCATATGCCTTCCTCCTAGCTCATTCTCCAGTTGAGTAGGGGGAGGAAGTGCATGTCTTTTTCTAAGGAGGACCTTGGGAAAGTTATTTAAAGGGGGGTCAGTATCTGACTTACTTCCCAACCCCCTAATAATGGTGGGGTGGGGGGGCCTATAATTTAAATAAAGGATAGGTCTATGTAAGGTGCCTGACTCTCTAACGGATTTTGAGATAGGGGACCTAAAGTAAAATCTATCCTAAAACAATTTACATGAGGCAATCCTCCTGAAAACCATTTCCAAGTGGAGGTAGGCTGATGGAAACTGATAAGGAACTGCATTATAGACTAGTATAGTACTACTATAGTATAATAATGCTACTTTATCAACATGAGTGGAAAAAAAAGTGAAAATGCATGTGCCTGCAAGGCAAGACTCAGTACAAATGCCTCGCTATAAATTTTCTCATTTCAAAAGGAAATATTTGAATTTTTTAATCTAAATTTCATTGTAACTACATTGTCTATGTAACTCCTTTACCCAGGAACAGTTATGTCATCACTAATATTACTTCTATGAATTCTCATCCGAAGTGTCGTACAGGTTTTAAAGGGTGAATTGACAATTTTGCGGAGAAAATCCCACATTGCTTGATGTTTAGGGCTAAAGTTATTAACGTTGAAAAGATCAATCTCTGCTTTTCGTGTTTATCCCGTGAGATCTCAAGTTTATCCTGCGAGATTATCGCTCAAGTTTTTCGATTGAGCTTTTTGATCAAATTTTTCAATGAAAAGGTAGCTATACTACCAATGTAAAGTATGGCTACCACTCAATATCAAAAAACTCAGATTGGTCTTCTCGACGTTAATAACTTTCACGTTAAAGCTCAGAAAAGCAGTCTTCAGTCTGAAGTTTCTTGTGGCAAGTATCTCGAGATTTGCTTCGATTGATATTTGCCGTGAAAAACTTTTTCTATTGAATTTATCCATGGAAAGGGTGGCCATACAGTAGCCACCGCTACCTTTCCATGGATATATTCAATAAAAAAAGTTTCTCACAGCAAATATCAATCGAAGCAAATCTCGCGATACTTACCACGAGAAACTTCAAAGTTTTCTCCTGAATTATAAAATAATAATAAATTTTGCCCAAATTAGGATCTTGTTTCATCCTATGAAGGCTTATTAAATAGGATGGCTAAATGATTGCTCAAAACTTGAATGCTTTTGAAAAATGATTTAAATATATGGGCATGATATCTGTTCTTATTGGCCTAAACCAGGGGTTGGCAAAGTTGTTTGAGGAGGGAGCCATTTCACTCCCTCCTCCAGCGGCAACAACTATCTTGTGAGCCGCTGGAGGAGGGAGGCGTGCCCTCATCCGACCACATGGCCACCGATGGCCAATCAGAAGAGCTGGGGCTTGGTCTGGGCTTCAGCAGTGCGCTCTGAGCCACAACAAGGAGGCTAAAGAGCCACACTTTGCCGACCACTGGCCTAAACTATCTACTTTATGGAACTTAAAGCGATAGTTCATGTAACTGAAATTGTTAAACACATGATTTTTGAAATACATGTATTTGTATTCAGCATTGAGTTAATGAACAAACCAGAAGACCAAGCTGTTGCTGAGAACCTGAACATTTTGATTTTTTTTACATTCATTTTCAGTATACTGTATATTGGGCATTAAATTGGAATGTTGTCCATTATGCCACAAGATCATTAATAATTATGGAACGGATGCTGGATGAGAAAGGTATTTTGGTCACAACTGGTTTGGCAACCAGTGAGGTTTAACTTGATTGAAGTCAAGATTCTGTTCAGACCAATAAATTAGCAATTTAGACATTTTGGCTGAGAATATTGTCATGATGAGCTGCAGTGTTGAGATTTGCCTTTACTGAACCTAAGGAGATCAAAACAAACCAGTTAGACCATGGATGGTCCTTCAAAAAAACACGTTACAGTTGCCATTATGTTAAGGCACAAAGTAATCTATTGGAGTCAACCTAGCTCAAATCCATCTGTAAGACTGCCAGATATAAAAGCTAATGTAGTTGCTAATGTAGTTGCTCCAGAGGACATATTTAGATTGGCACAGAGACCAATGGTAGTATATTTTACACTACTCTGGCCAACACCTGGTATTGCTCATGATAGTTGTAAGCTTGTGTTCAGAAGCTTAGCCATAGAAACATAATCCACTAGGATCCTGACAAACGGATGATACCGATGTTGCTTCCGGAGATTGGAAATTATTAGTGACTTCATACAGTATATTTCAATTCATTGTATTTATACAGAGACAACATAGTGTGCAGTGCTTTACAGAGATTAGCTATTTTCTTCAGTCCCTTCCCTGTGGAGTTTACAGCCTATTTTCCCAATACAGTCACACAAATGTACAAAAGTGACAATTTTAGTCAGACTCCAACTAACTTATCAGTATATTTATGGACTTTGTAGAGGAAACCAATAAATACAAAGAAAGAATATGCAGACTCTATACAAATAATGATATTAGGTTATAGCCACCGCTGCCATAGCTGTGTCCTTATATTTCACCTATTATTGTACAATTAAGGGGGGAATTCACGATAGTGCGAAGTGAGGTGCGGATCCTTCGCCTCACTTCAGACTGACTGCGCTCGCTGATGTCCTGCATGCGGATATTAGCGAGCACTTTAAAGGGATTCCAGTCCCGGCGAGGCGACTCGAGTGGTCCGCACCTCACTTTGCACTATCGTGTATTCCCCCCTAAATGTTTACAGATTATATGATACTGATGCTACTGCCCTCATGTGTTAACATTAGCATATGTCTGCACACCTGAATGTTGAGACCACCGGGAAACACACCTTTGCCACTTCCAAACCATCCTTGCATTTCTGCCTTAAGTGAAATCTACTAAAACAAGTACATGAGGACTATATACATATATTTTATAAAACATTGTGAAACAGAGCACACACCCCTGTGAATTAGTAAACTAACATTGTTTATCTTTTGTGCACTGTTATTGTAATTGCTGTAAGATTGTTCCCATTCACTGACAGACCTCTTGTTGTGTTTGTTTTTCTCTTTCCTTTCATTAGGCTGGCCATCTAATGCATTTATTTTTCTATCAGTACCTGGGAGCAATATATCAAATGTGTTTTATCTTTATTTGTATTCAGTTATGTTTCTATAGTATGTTTCTATAGTAGGTTTACAGTTAAATCCAACTGTTTGTTTGTAAAATTAAGTTCCTTATCTGTGAACAGCAGCATGGTGTCCCTGTATAGGTCTCTTAAGAGGCAGTGCAGCAGCACTTCCTGGAATTTAAAGGGAAGCAGCAATGCATTATGGGACTCTCAGCCTCTATAAAAGGTAAGCAGATGTGCATATGGGCAATATTACTGGATAACAATCAGAGCTGGATGTTGTTGTTATTGTTATGCAGAATAAGAAAAGCAGGTTTTTTTGCTTTGAACCTGTAAATTTTTTTTTGAAAAATAAAGTTTTTCTTTTTCTGAAACAGACAGTACATGTGTCTACTACCACAGCCTCACACCCCCACTGTGTTTTATTGTGTCTGACAAGTTCTTACTGGCACAGAACATCACCTCTAAACGATCTGATTTAGACTTTATTGTTTAAATTCCATTATAAAAAAAAATAAATCATAAGACAATTTACAGAACAATAGAATTAATTAAAATAAATTTGGTTAAAGCAAAATCATCTATTTACTCATTTTTCAATAAGTTGTACATTTTCCTTTTTATTATAAAGCTTACAGTATATGCTCCATTGTCTTATACTATTTCAATTCTTAGCCTAGGAAAAAGATAAAGTGTAAGTAAACCCTATTTATAAAGTTTGCCCCATTAAAGTATTGTAATTGTAAAGTGTAAAAACAAATAGTAAAATCCTCTCTCACCTCTTCACTCTGCAGCACTTGTTATCCCTCTGTAAAATATTCCTCCTTCCTGTAGTGAAGAAGGCCACGCCCCCACCCCTCACATTTTCTTATCTTAAAAACAGACACAGACAGTGTTGGAATTCAGTGTTGCGGGGCTTAGCAGTGAGAGAAAAGTATCAGATTACTAAGCATGCACTAGTAGAATGAGTCATTGTGTGACCTCATTAAGGTGAGTGGGGCTTCTGGGCAATAACCAGAAAAAGAAAGTTACAGAGAGAGGTACTAGGATTAATGCAGCAGGAATAAGAGGTGAGAACTCAAAAAAAAATTGTTTTTACTTTTCAATGTTTCAGTTTATCTTTATACTTTATAAATATAATATATATGTATAGTTTGGTCAATAACTTTACTTACACTTTAATCAAGACAGAATCCATTTTTATTTCCGTTCAAAATACCTTCAGCAGTTAATGTCTAATTTCTTTCTGTCACTCAAGAAAAAGCATTCTATGAACAATGTTTATACTCAACCATCTATATCAATCACGCTTTACAAAAAAATCATAATTCTTAACATCCCTTATAGCTTTTTTTACATACGTATTTAACCAAACATTTTTGCCTTTGCTTTATTTACCCCACACATTTTATACATCATCACACTGTCCAGCATTTTATCTATGACAAATTCGACCATAATGATTGATTTCACACTATTTCACTGTCAATTTTTGTTTCCCTGTACTTTTTGGTTACCTTTATTTAAAAAGGATCGATAAAAATATTTCCCTATCAAAATATATCGCTATAGATGAATACCGATCTAATAACAGGGGCACACTTTGCAATGCTTTTTTATGAGGGTTCCTTCTATTACATATTGATATTAATATTGATATTTCATTTTTGATGGGAAATTATTTTGGACTTAGGTTACATGACCTGACCATCCCCATAGGTAATAATGGGTTTTCAGCAGCCTGAGAGTGGAAAATTGCAATAAAATTGTTTTTGAGCAGCTTGGTAAATTGGAAAGTACAGCAATGTCATTAAATATAGGCTGTTTCTCCTGCATTTTCTAGTTTGACTTTAGTAAATGTGTACCTTAAAGTTAACATATTAAAAACATTTAGGGGGTTATTCAGCAAGCTCCGAAGTGAGGCGCGTAGTGTTCGACTCACTTCGGAAC
>WMED01008170.1:5491-17107 GCA_019650415.1 Pipa parva | reverse complement strand
AGAGTTCCATAACCTCACTGTTCTTACAGTAAAAAATCCCCTTCTATGTTGGTGCAGAAAAGAAAATGTTATCTTTCTGAAGTAAAATGTTTGAAAAAAAAAGTTGAGAAAAATAATTATCTTTTGATGTTGACAAAAACCTGTTCCCTTTATGGGATCTACAGGTTTCAGTTTCCCAATTTATAGCTGGGAAGTTGAAGTCCCCCATTATTACTACCTTATTGTGTTTTGCTGCCTCATTTATTTGTTCTAATAGTAAATCTTCTATGGATTCAGTTATATTTGGTAGCATAGCGAACCCCCATCAGTATTTTACTATTGTTTTTCCCTCCATGTAATTCTACCAATAAAAATTCTACATTTTAATTGTTCTCATTTATATCTTCCCTTAATAAGGGCTTTTGACAAAACTTTACATAAAGGCAAACCCCTCCCACTTTCTGGTATTCATGATCCCTACTGAACAATGTGTATCCCTCTAGATTAACAGTCCATTCATAGCTATCATTAGGCCATGTTTCTGTTATTCCCACTATATGTATGTATATTTTTATTTCTAAAGAACCACCAAGTTATACAGGGCTGTACAATACAACAATACAGTTATAATACAGACAAGGGAAAAGTGAGTAACAAAGAACAAGAGAAGTAAATTGCAAGCATATTGTCACAGGACGCCCAGTGTGAGGTTATGGGAATAGGGCAACAAACCAACAATAGCTCTTTGCTAAGTGATGACTTTATTGAGAGTGAAAGGAATATAAAATCTTATAATGCTGCCCAGACTATACAGACTATACCAGCATCACAAGTCACCCAGCTGACAAGAACATTCCCCCCTTCAACAGTTGTCAGCTCCTGGTCTCTCCGTTCTTCAAGTCCTCAATAAGCTCTTGCTTGGTCTCTTTCCAGCATCTTTTCAGCTCCTGCAACCCAGTTGGGCAGTCCTTAGATATCCACAGAGTATGATATTAAAGTTATATCCTCTATACTCCTCCACAAGAACCACACCAATCTGGCAAAGAGAGCCACCTTTGTAGTGGTAAAGAGGTTCCAGGGACAGTCATAAATATACAATAGTGATAGAAAGCCTCTAGCTAACTAGATGCAGAATTTCCAAATTGGGCCAAACACATTAAGTGGGTAGTAAGTGAGATAAACAGCCAATCAGAGCTAAATGTTAGAACCTATTGGAGAACATATGATAAATATACTCAGTTCATTCTCTCCCTAGTTGCCAAGATGTGTAGATTTCTCCCAGAGATGTCTTCCCACAGAAGGGGGTTGGCTGTGCACACAAATTTCCTATGTTTACCCTTTCAGCAGAGTGTCAGGATGTCCTTCAGTAAATGTCCAAATGGTTCTCCAATGGGGGAAGGGTAATCCCACCTAGATGGCAGGCTAGTTACTCAGGCTAATGTACATCATTACTTTCACTAAGGCCAAATATGGCTATTTATAAGGTACCATTAAGCAGAAACTTTTTTCTCCTAAAATGTAATATTTTATATTATATTGAATTTTACAACAATAATAATAACGATAATAATATGTTTTAAATAGTCTTTTTACAAATAACTGGAACAAAATATGCAGCATTTGCTTCCAGTGATTCAGCACTCAGAATCTTGATCTGCCCAAATGATATGTTGTAATGGAGGTTTATCCGCCTGCTCCAAAAAAATTTGTTTTGTAATATAAATGTTATCTTTTGCCATTGAAATGTATTGCATGATATATTTATAGGAATCTACACAGATAAAGAAAATAGCTAGCTCTAACCTATCACTGAAAATGTTCTTTCATGTTGATTTTCTCCATGCCCTGTTTACGACAGGTAAATAAACTTTGCAAAATGCAAGAACTAAGATTGTTAAAAGATGGACAACCATGGATATATATATACGAATGACTAAAATGTGTCATATTCTCTCAAAGTACCTTTACATTTCTTCTGCTTCATAAACAATACATGGAATTGGGTCTGGCAAAGATGTATTAAGATTGAAAAATAGAAAATAACTGAATGTGAGTGATTTCAGTGTCTGAACTTTAGAAAATAGATTATATCTTCTATGAGCAAGGCTTGACTTCCAATCTAGCATCCAGCCCTCTTTACACCTTCACATTTCTCCCTTGGTACTTAGTTTGTAGAACATCTATTTTAGTTCATCTGTTGCAACACAGTTAAAAGGTACCTGCTGTGTAACTTTCATACTGAGTGTCATTGTTTAAGTCTTAATTGGTTTACCTAGAATAGCAGTTAATGGTGCCAATACTTTTACTAATAAAAATCCTGTCTGTTATGTACAGATTAATATTAGTGTGAACAAACCTGAAAGATTGATTTAATATTCATGGATTTATAAAATCAAATTATCCATTGCAATATACAGTATATATATACATATATATATATATATATATATATTCATTATGCTGTGTTTATTCAGGCTGTTGTTAAACTATGCCTCTTTAACTAAATGGTAGATGTTAATCAGATTGTACAACATGTAGATTGTACATTTTAATTAAAGCAGCATAAGTTTAGGTGGCTGAGAGCTAAGAGAGATTTCTTGCATGTATTTAAAGTCAAATGATCTTTGTTGGGATATTGATGAGGTCACTGATATATTGTTATTCTAATTACTGAAAACAGATATGGGCTATGACCTTTAAAATGTAGAGTTTTCATACTGTAAGCAAATAATTGAACAGCAGATCACACATTTGCTTAATCATGAACAACTTTGACTAATGTTTTAATTAAATTTATAAATGCTTCTTAGGATTATGAATGATATTAAATATAATCCTCAGCCCTTTTATATACAACTCCCAACCTCTACTCCTACGATAAAGGCAAAACAGGAAGGTAGTATAAAAGCACTACAAAGGTATAGAATTCAAAATAAATAATTTAACAAAAATAAATTAAAGCTGCTAAGTTGGACACAGAAAGACTCATTTCCCACGAGAGTAAAACAAAGTCAAAAATGTTCTTTAATTATATAAATAATAAATGGATTAAAACAGAAAGTGTTGGCCCCTTAAAAAATAATGAGGGGATTATTGTGGAGGAGGATGAGGAGAAAGCATATTTATTAAACAAGATTTTTTCCACTCTGTTCATAGATAAAAATGAAATGTCAGGTGAAATTAATAGACATGGGGGGAATTCACCATTGTGCGAAGTGAGCTCCGAATCCTTCGGCTCACTTCACACAGACTGATATGTGCTCAGGACATCAGCGAGCGATTTGAAGGGATTCCAGTCTCGGCGAGGCAACTCTTTTGTTCTTGCCGAGACTGGAATCCCTTGAAAGCGCTCGCTGATGTCCGCGTACAGGACATCAGCGAGTGCATAACACCATGTGCGAAGTGAGCCGAAGGATTCGGAGCTCACTTCGCTCAATGGTGAATTCCCCCCATAAAGTAAATGCTCCCTTTATAAATGTTGCCTGGCTAACCCATGATGAAGTACTAAACCTGACAATATACACCCTGAGGTCTTAAGGGAATAAAGTACAGTCATTGAAATACCATTATTTTTAATATTTAAGGACTCTATAATGCACATAGCAAATGTGATACACTATATTCAAAAATGGGTCATTTTGTGAGCCTGGAAGCTATAGATCGCACAAGTTTAACTTTTATTAGCGTAAAATGTTTGAAGGCTTTCTAAGAGATGCTATCTTGGAGTATCTCAATTCAATGAAATATATAGGAGGGGGTGAGTTATAGACTGGACCAGGGGGAGTCACTGGATGTCATATACCTCGATTTTTCCAAATCATTTGATACTGTGCCACATAAAAGGCTGGTACATAAAATGAGAATGTTTGGACTGGTGGTAAAATGTGTGTAAGTGGGTTAGTAACTGCCTCAGTGGTAAGAAACAGATGGTGGTTATTAATAGTAAATACTCATATTGGGTTACTGTTAATAGTGATGTACCTTCTCCAGGGGAACTTTTCTCTTCAATATTTTTATAAATGAAATTGCTGATGGATTGTATAGTAATATTTTAATTTTTGCAGATTATACTAAACTGTGTAAAGTAGTTAATACAAGGGAGGATAGTATTTTATTACAGATGAATCTAGGTACATTAGAAGCTTGGGCACAAAAGTGGCAAATGAGGTTTAACACTGATAAATGTAAGTTTATGCATATGGGAAGGGAAAATGCATGTCTAGATTATTTTATAAATGGGAAAACACTGGGCAAAACAGATATGGAAAAAGATTTAAGAATTTGAGTTGACAATAATCTTAACTGTACAAACACTGTCAATCAGCAGCTGTCAAACCTAAACTCCTCCAAATCATGAAATAAAGCCCATCAAAGACTTTATCTTCTCAGGCATCTCAGAAGACAGCATGTCTTTACAAGGATTTTAGTAGACTTCTATAGATGCTCTATAGCAGGGGTCTCAAACTCGTGGCCCTTGGGATGCTAGTTTGCGGCCACCGGTCCTGCATTCCACCAGGCTTTTTTTTGGTTGGTGGAGCACTGGGTTTGACACAGAGGGAGTCCTAGCTGAACCCTTCCGTGCAAAGAGGAAGACTCCTGTGACCAGTCACAGGAGCCAATAGGAACCCGGGATCGCATGTGATCAGCACTTCTGGGTTCCTTCTCCTCTAATGTGCTTATGGCAGTGGAAGCAACAGTATGCACTGCAGAACTCTGCTGGGGGGTAAGACTCCCATCCAGTAACAAATAAATCTAATCTAAATAGGATAATGGGGTGCATCAAAATAGATGTGCATTAGGAGAATGTAATTATACCACTTTACAAATCACGTATCAGACCACACATGGAATATTGTGTGCAGTTTTGGTTACTAGTGTACAAGAAAGATTTAGTTGAGCTTAAGCAGGTTTAAATACAGACTACTAAAGTAATAAAAGTAATGGGCAAACTAGAGTACCCAGAAAGATCATCAAAATTGGGCTTGTTTAGTCTGTAAAAGAGAAGATTAAGAAGTGATCTAATAACCATGTTAAATATTAGAGGTCAGTACAGAGATCTTGCTCACAATCTATATACACCAAAAATTGTGAGTATGACAAGGGGGCATCCTCTGCGTATAGGGGAAAGAAAGTTTCTACACCAGCATAGAAGGCAGTTTTTTACTGTAACAGCAGTGAGGTTGTGAAACTCTCTGTCTGAAGATGATGTCATGATTGATTCCACTGAAAATTTTAAAACAGGTTTGGATGCTTTCCTTCAGTGTAAGAACATTCCAAGTTATGGGTACTAGGAAACTTGAGGTGGGTTTTTGATCCAGGGAATTATTCTGATTGCCATATTTGGAGTTGGGAAGGAATTTTGTTTCCCTAATATGAGGATAATTGGCTCTTGCCTCATTATTTTGCCTTCCTCTGGATCAACATTGCAGTATGATAGGCTGAATTGGATAGACTTGAGTCTTTTTTTCAGCCTTATAAACTATGTTATGTTTCAAAAATGTATTTATACACTATTAAAGGAGAACTAAAGTATAAAATAAAAAAGAACTGTTAAAATACTTACCTTATACAGAGCCAAATGAGTACAGTCACAGCATGAGCTGTGCTTTAATTAGCCAGCAGCCTATCATTCTTCACAGTATTGGCTGACTAGCAGCCAGCACCGCAGATCCTCCCACCTTGCTTCACATCGGTTGTTTTAGGGCTTAAATATCATCACAATCATTATGGGGGCCAATGAGAATGCTCCCCGCAATGATTATGTAGAAGCCGGTGAAGCAGGAAGAAGGAGCTATGCGCTGTCTTCTGTGTCATCCAGCGTGCTTTGTAGTAGGCTTTAAGGGAAGCTTCGGCCACTGGCTAATTACAGAATAGCTCATACTGTGACTGTAATCAATCGGCTTTGTATGAGGTAAATATTTTAACTGTCCTTTTTTATTTGTTTTACTTTAGGTCTCCTTTAATGTTACAAGCAAGGAAAACAATAGCATATTATAGGCATATTAGCTTAGAGGGTTAAAGAGTTTAGTGCTCCTTTTATATTTAGGTTTGTAGCACTTAATCAGCTAAATGCCACCTATGTATTACACAAATTAGGTCCCTTTATCTGTAAATCTGTAAGTGTCTATAACATAAGCGATTTTTCAAGGTGTTAGTATATGGTTTCTAAGTTCTTCACATATATCCTACTGCGTTTTGGGCAGGTTTTCTGTTTGGTCCTTGGTTTCTTTTTCGAATGCTAGCATATTAATAGTCCACTTCTTTAGGGACCCAAGACAATCCACTCTAACCTAATCCGCACTCTAGGACTGTGTGCGTAATCTAGCAAAGGTTCTTACTGTTCACTTAGAGTTCAGATTTCACTTACTGTACCTCCTACCAAGGTTACTTTATGCCCTCTGACTCATACATTAGTCGACATTGTAACTACCCCACATCTATCAGGGTTAAGAATGAACAAACTACCATAAAAACTACTCCCTCTATTTAAGGAATTTTTCCCATAGGCTTCTGTTTTAGGGTTGCTTCACTAACAGAAGTTCTTCTACTTTCATTATAGGTTCAGAGTGATGCACTATTCTCTTTCAGTGGCACTGTTATAGTTCTTTCCCATGCATATTCCCTTCTTATCTAAGACATAAAAGACATAAAGTATAGTACAGGGTAATTTTAAATGCCCCATCAAGAACATGGTCTATTAGTTCATTCATACATTTGAGCATAAACTGACAACCACAAGTGTGTGGTTCAGACTGAACTAAAGCACTGCAACACAGACAAATTAATTTGTCCCAATCCTCACTACGGTCTGTAAATACAAATAATGTATCCATTATCTCCCCCACTGTTGTTTTAAAGGACCAGTTAACCAATAAAATAGCAGTTGTGTTTAGTGCATTAATTATCAGGCAATGAATTCACAGAGATCAGTACAAATGCACATTAGCATTCTGGTTTAAAATGCAGCAATGAGAAGGAGATTTTCTGATGACATATTTTCTAAAAGGAGTTTTCTTGTCATGTGCCTTTGTTAATATCTTGACATTTAAGGATTTTCCTCACTAGACAGTAAATCCCAAATGCAAATAAAATCAATGAAACACATTAGAAAAAGAAAGGAACGACAAATGAACAGTTATACTATTTCTTGCAATATATTAATATATAAAAAATTATCATCTGTTATAAGCAAATTAAAGTAGAATATATTGGAAACTACCACATAAATCCATACATGCAGTGCCTGTTCAAAATCATTACTGGCACTTTAATTTAGAGTTACGGTAAAAGTAACACTGTTAACATTTCTATAAAATGAAAAAGAGTACAAAAGAAAATGCTGCACTCTGAAATGTAAACAGTACAGAAAAGAACAAAGAGCTTAGCATCTTTAGAATAGAACATCTATCATTTATTGGCATATAATTAAAACTCCTGGGGAATAGCTATTAGCCTCAAGAACAAATGTCACCTTTCTCTGACGAAACAACACTTTTAGATATATTTAGTCCTGCCACGGTGTTGAAACATTAAATAGATATTTGTAGCTGTCACTAAATACATATAGAAGAGGCTTTCTATTAGAAATAAGATCATTTTATAAATGTAACTCAATGTAGGGTTACTGATTTGCTAATATGATAGATGAGGCACTTTAAAAATAATTTCATAAAGGTAAACAAAAATGTCTGGTGATGCTACTACAAAGGTTGTCAGCTTTCTCTATTTTATCCTTTCACTGAACTGTTTCTATAGAAGGTGAGGTTAATTACAAAATATATTTTGGTTTTCATCTATATGGAAGATTAGTAAACTCAGTGTATAGTGTGAATTAATTTGGATAACCCATTTATGTTAGCACAACGTCATGTGCTTCTTGAATATTCATTACTTTACCCAGGTTTCCTACCACTGCAAACTAATACATAATTTTAACATTTGTTAGTCTTTCAATAACATTCATATTCTGACTCTTTAAAATAGAACTTGCTTCCTCAATAATTTTGGGTTATTATACTATAAAAATAAATGTATATACTGTACAAACATATAAAATAATTTAATAGAACCTGTGGGTTGGACTGTTACTATTGGGGGTATCCCAAGAGTCACCTTTGGACACTGTTCTCTTAACTGGATATGGAAAAGTTGCAAGCTTGGACAGAGAAGTGGCAAATGAGGTTTAACAAAGATAATTGAAAGGGTAGCCATAATGTATAGCTACCTTTCCATGGATATATTCAATAGAAAAAGTTTCTCACAGCAAGTATCGATCAAACCAAATCTCGTGATACTTACCGTGAAAAACTTCAGGGTGTTCTCCCAATTATTAAACTCAGAAAAATTAAAACGAGCTTTTCCGAGTTTAATAAATTTTGCCCATTTATAAGTGTGTTAGTTGTGAATAATATTTGCACTATTCACTGTCAGCCAATAATGACTGACAAATATTTATTATCTACTGTCTCAAACTATACATGGAAAAATTGTCTAATAATTATCTGACAATATCTAGAATACAAATAAGTCACGCAGCTGAGTTACTGCAAGGAAGAAATACTAAAGTATTTTAACTACATTTCTTTACACAATATCATTCACGCAAAAACACTTTGAAACACACAAAATATTTATAATGGAAGAAGCATCAGAGAGAGATTGCCAAAGAATAACTGGGGTTAAGATTTTGAGATACACTTGGGGCGAATTTTAATAAAATCAAAAAGTATTTTTGCACCCGTTTTCACCTGTTTCTTGCTCAAAAATCAGGCAAAAAGTTTAAAAAGTATGTTTTTTTTTACTTTTTTTCCCCATTTTCACCTGATTTTCAGGCAAAAAAGTAAAAAAACAGTTTTTGGGCAAAAAGGGGTAAGAGAGTACTTTTCAATATTAGTAAATTTTGCCCTAAATTATAAAGGAATTATAAAGAAAGTATGATTGGAGAACATGAAAGCTTGGCATTGGAAAGCAGTAGGATATAAAAAAGAGTAGGATTGTGGAACATGAAAATTGGCATGGGAAAAGCAGTAGAGCATACAATGTTATACTGAGGAGTAGCATGATAGTAGCAGAATGGTAGATATAGGTAGTGGGAGTCCAAAATTATAAGATATTTCATGGCACCCTCCCCCATTTAGATCAGGGAACAAATTGTATTCCAGTAGGTGCACATGTCCTAAAGATGCTTTGGCAGGTGCCATGTAGTCAACTTAACCAGTTTAAAGAACCAGTAACACCAGAAGAAGAAAAATGCCATTTAGAGTTGCATGGCATTCCATTGCTTCAAAAAATGGTAACAATAAAAATTAAATTCCTGGTGAAATTTAATAAAATAAAAAAATCGCAATATCTATATTGCCAATATCGAATTTTCCAGCGATATTATGGATTTTTGCTATTGAAATAAACAGATTAAACATTTCATTCAAATTTCGATATCATGATATTGATATTGATAAACTTCTGACATCGTGATATCGGCAATATTGACATCACAATATTGGTGAAAATCGTTCGATATCGCGATATCGCAATTTTCTATTTTATTAAATTTTACTTGATGTTTTTATATTGATTTGTGTACAGTAGTTATAGTTGCCTTTTTACCTGTTTGGCTTTCAATGGCATTTACTAAATACTTGTAATGTAAAGTTGAATAGTAAACAAAATGACATGCTATATACTTATTTATATAACAGGTCAATGATCTGAGACAACACAAACCCATAAAAAAAAAAAAAAATAGAAATTCAGCTTTAAATGGAATATCTATTTATTAGCTATTGCTGCAATTTACAATAACTGCCATGCCAATCCAATTTTGTTTTCTGGTGTTGCTGCTCCTTTAGCAGATTATCAATTACTATTAGAATGTTACCCATTGGTATTATTACTAACGTTAAATGTTCTGGCAAGTTGTCAGAAAATATTTTATCATTTTTGTAATAATTGGCATACATGAGGTTTGGAATGTTGTTTGTTATTCTTAGGTAAGTGAAATGATTATACAAAAGGTAACTGCACCCAAGGCAGCTAGAGAATTAGTAAATGATCAAGAAAAAAAACAATAGAAGAGAATAGACGGTCATACAAGATTTTTAAGTAATATATTGTCATTTTTTGGGATACTACGCAACCACACACATACTGTTATTTTGAGAAATATATTTTAAATATCCTTTGTTATGTATCAACATTTTTAAAATTTCTCTCTCAATGCTATACTTTACTATTACAATAAAATGAAAGAAAAAAAAAGATAAAATCTATTACTTAGTTGGATATTCTCTAATGGGTACATTAATTTTAAATTTAAATGGATTAGTCCAGAGGGAAACTGACAGACATACTAACTTATGATTAAAAATGTTTTCTCTGGAAAGTATAGGCAATCAGAATGTTTTTAGTACTGTAATCTGCTAATGTTATTATTTTATTTCACAGCATTTAATTAAATAGCTCCTTTCAACACACCAACACAAATAAATTAGCTTATATATTATTTTGTACATTACAAAAGGTCCTTGCTGTGAGAGCAGTATACATTAATGGATTCAAAACTGGGTTTATTTTGAAATATCTAAAGTTTGTGCTACTGTTATGATTTGGAAAGTTAGAAGGTTTATAAAGATATTGTTTACATTTCAAGATAAACAGTAAAATGGAGAAAAATAAAAATGTAAAATATAATTGTACCCAAAAGTGCTGCCAAATGTGGGGTACTGGGGTAATTTGGGTGGAGGCCCCTTAAGATTGCAAATGTGGAGGAAGGGGTTTCCATAAACAGATTTCCCTATATAGCATAGTACAGAGAAGTGAACTCCCAGGAAATTTATTAAACTCGGAAAAGCTCATTTTAACTTTTTCTGAGTTTAATAATCGTGAGAACACCCTGAAGTTTCTCACAGTAAGTATCGCGAGATTTGGTTCGATCGATACTTGCCAAGAGAAACTTTTTCTATTGAATATATCCATGGAAAGGTAGCTATACAGTATGTCTGCCCTTTCCATGACTGAATTCAATATAAAAAGTTTCTCACGGCAAGTATCGATCGAACCAAATCTCGCGATACTTACTGTGAGAAACTTCAAGGTGCTCACACGATTAAACTCAGAAAAGCTGAAACGGCTTTTCCGAGTTTAATAAATTTTGCCAGTGCATCTGTGTATGGGCAGTCCTCTTCTCTGCAGTTTTAAACTTGCTGTACAGTAGTACCTGCATCCATTAGTTACTGTATCTACAGTGTAGGGCTCCATTTCCTATGCCCAGCTAGAAATCATAGTGGATACTGTCTGTCTATTTATTAGTGGACACTGGGAGTGTGTGAACCTTACTTCTGCACAGACTTCCTACCCTGTTTAAGTAAAATGGCTGATTGCTGCTTCTGGATTAGGATAGATAAATTATTGGATAAACACAAGATAGGATAGGTACAGAATAAATACATCTAGAGCAACAGTTGTTCTTATTACGCTGACTCATTTGCCTTAGTTATGTAGGAGATCCCATTGTCAAAAAGTAAAGTATAGACTATAACAGTAAAGTATAGGCTATTGCAATGAACAGTGCCTGTTTCTGTGGTATTGGGGATTTATTTTATAGGGGGATTATATATATATATATATATATATATATAT
>WMED01008169.1:0-17109 GCA_019650415.1 Pipa parva | reverse complement strand
TATACTGTATATATATATATATATAAATAAGTATTGAAATGCTTGGCGATACCTGTTTTATTGGAATAACAGTCAGTTTAGAACCTTTTAAGAGGTCTGTCCTCCCTTAATCAAGTCCCAAGCAATACTCCATATATATATATATATATATATATATTGTAGGGAATCACTCAAATACTGGTGCTGTCTTTAGTGATTAGAACACAACAAACTGTTAGTTTCTTAAGTGTTCAGCATTTATTTCCAAAAATGAAATTAAACACAGCCTTTCTTGGCTAAACAAAGCAAATTCAAACACAACTTTCAAAGTCCAATTTCTTGGTCATTATACAGCAAAACAGTGGGTAACTGCAACTCCTACAGTTCTGGGTAGAAAACAAACATAGAATACCTTCCCTTCTCCTGAGTTTTCTCCTTGGGATTTCCATGTACTGTACAACCAGAGCTTTACAACAGGATCTCACAGCATTAGACACAGAAAATAGTTCCAAGTTTACAAACACCCAACTGGCTCTCCCAGCTGCCTTTTAAACTAGGTTCTAGCCTGAAGCTGGGGTGATCTATTAAACCTCTACTGACCTCCAGTGATATATATATATACATGCAATAACAAGTTGCAATTTGAAAACTGACGGTGACAGTGGAATTCAAAATTGTTGCTCTTTTTTCTGTTTATAGGGCCCTGATTGCCCTGATCCATTGATACATCCTTGACAAAATGGGTTCTGTTGAGTTCTGGGTCTAGGTGGGTACATGAACTCTGGGATCAATTTGGGTTCTGTCCTTCAGCTGCCACCTTGGGTACACCAAGGACATTATAAACCCTGTTTAAAAGTTATTTGTTTGAGACAACTGTTTACCAACATTCTGCCCTAACAAGCAGAGCCTGTAGAAAAATATTTCCATTTTTTTTCTTACCTTCCCTGTGATTGAATCTATATTATTCACTTTTGCCTAAAACTGATGACATAGGCAGATATTTCTCTATATGTTCAAGAAATTAGACATGAAGAAAAAAATGGAAACTGCATATCAGGTATGTTAGATTATACTGAATGACTTGTATATAGGCTAAATGTGAAACTGATATTGTATTAGCAATGAGTCAAATCCAATCTGTAAATCATCGCTACAAGCCATTCCCAGATCTAGTCTAATATATACTCGATAAAGAGATACAGAAATGATTTCTACTTGATTCGTATGTGCATGACATTACTGAACAGCATATATGACTTCAGCAAGGCACAGAAGCCAACAGCATAGAAAGTGACAAGAACGCAGGTGAAATTCATTACCAAGGTGACAGAGTGAGCAAAACTCATCAGGACAGGGCCGTCAGGGATCATTTAATGTATATAATGTATATAAACTAGAAATCATCCCGGACAAGACAAGGAGACATGAAAAATGAATGGATAAAGCAATAAACCAACAATGAATAGGGAAGAAACAAAGGCAGGAACAGTATTTGAAAAGCCTTCAGTATCCTATTACTTAGTCTTAAAGACATTAGCTCATTTTTTCCCAGTCCCCCACTGACATTTCGGTTGTTATACAGACATGAAATTGATAAGAATGTTGTTTTTTTTTCTTTCTTGCCAAAGAAGTAACTAAGTGATATGACATAAGATAGACTGCTGCATAAGGCAGACATTCTAGGACTCTGTTGTGTTTTTAAACTGTAATTGTCAGTCTACCCTTGCTGTAAGTTTAATTATGTATGAAAAATACATACAGATAAAGAATGCGATCATTGTACTGTCATACATACTTCCTAATTACAATGCTGGCTGATATGTGGACAGAGAACTGAAAATAACTCTTAATAAGTTATGCAGTATAACAGTACTGTTTTCCTGGTTCTGTAACCCATAGCAACCAATCATATACTTGCATTTATTTTTTTTTCTTTGAACCCAAAGGTTAAATTGGGAATTGATATCTCTTGCTATTTCTGATATCCAATTATCCCTACTACAACGGCTGGTCCTCCAAACAAAGCTTCATGAATTTACATTGCCTGTAATAAAGTTTTGAAATTCAAAATCATGGAACTAAGGCTATATATGAAAATGGAATCTTTTCAAGAGCGCCAAACCACTTGAATTATTATGCATAAAATGCATGTTTATGCAGTTATCCATGACTGCAACAGGCCTGTAAATATTGCATTTAAAAAAAAAATTATTTTATAAGGCATTGATACAGTAGTTCCATCTCGCAAGTTATCATAAGCTGGTTCTGATAAGGATGTTCAGAAAGTCCAGATGTGAACAGACTGACCCAGCAGAGTCAAAGGGGCCAGGCTAAGTGATGTAAATGGCTTTTTTCTAAGAAACATCACAGTAGAATTATATAATTGTATTATAAATATACATAAGTTTGCATTGTAAATTCACTGTTCATATCCACAAGCAGGGCTTTAGTGTTCCTTGAAGAAATGTATCCATAATTACCATGTTGTGCTTATGTGCTTAGGTTTCAATAATTGCATTAGGTAAAAATTTCTGATACTGCAGACACTTTCATTTTCTTAAATATTCTAAGAAATACAGTTCATACTTTATGCTATAATCAGGGGTGTCCAGCGTTTCAGAGTCTCTGGGCCAACGTAGGAGGATTTGTCTTTTTGGCCACAATTTAACGTTGCCTAATAGACCAGATCTATCTTACAAACCCTATTACAAGGTTTACAATGTTGTGTCGAGCTGCAATTAGACATACCGGTCATTTGCAAATGGCCACCCTACTTAGTGTCCTTCCTTTGCATTACATTACTGTCACAGTTTAAATCGAGGGCTATTGGTAGGCTTTTCAGAAAATCATCATTTAGTTCTTTCTTCCTATGTGTTCTCCAGGCTGTGGGTTGGACACCCCTGCTGTAAAAAGTCAATATTAACTTCATAGAAGAGCTAGTCCTTAACTCTTATTAAGATTACATTCTAGTAATACATTCGGTTTTTGAAGCTATTGTTTTTGTTTGAGTGCTAAAGAACCTCATTTGGCCACACATCTACCCAATTTTAAAATGGAGTTTGCATAATTTTTTTGTGCCTTGAGGTTTACCTATGACTGTCCAGATATGACATTCCAGACTATCTATAGAACACCACAGTTTTGCAGGTGGTTCTCATAGGTATCCAGCCTGAGCACAGCTTAAAATTAGTGAACTTGACAATACCAGAGAATTGTGAGGCTTTACAATTCACTTGTTCCAGATTACTGCTCCTCTCCATGAGAAATTGCAGTGGTCCATTATCTGTGGTGGTTATAGGCTTTAGAAAGTCTCTCCAGGTAAATATTTATTTATTGCAATTTAAATGACTAGGAGGGTAAATACTGACAATCATTTAAACAACTACTTACACATTTCACTGATTCTTTTTTAATCAGGGTTTCAGTGCTTATCTACAGCGATATAAGGAGATGATTAGAAATGGTTAAAAGTGTGACTGTGCGTCCAAATTATCAGCACCATTAAGCTGCAATAAATTTTGAGTCAAGCATCTACTGGAGATGTAAAACTCATTTTTAGTCTGTAGCAAATGAATGAGATATAGATAAAAGATTTTTACCTATATTTACATTTTTTTATCATTTAGTCACAGGAGAAATTTATGAACATAAGTGCATTGTCACACTAGTAACCCCTTGGCAACCAGAGTTTAGCATTCTCTATTTGACTGCAGTTGGAGTTCTCTAACAAAGTTTCTAATTGGTCACTATGGGATACAACACCAGTGTAAACTTCTAACAATGTTTGTGAATTTCTCCAAATTCATTCATGATTGACAAAAGTGGAGCATTCTGAAAAACTCCAAACTTGCAGGTGTAAACTTAATAAACTGCTGGCCACCTGTGAGCCGCTCAATGGTGTGTCTGAATTCTCAGTCGCTCTCCATAAAATTTCCAACTGAACAAAAGGAGAGAAGGTTATCATAGAGATGAGAGCCATCTGTAAAATGTCACTATAAAATAAAAAAAAAGCTACAAATAAATGAAAGAATACAAGAAATGTATTGGTAAATAACTATTGATGGCTTTACTGTTACTTTACAAAACAATCTTTGTATTATTGTGATAAATATAATAGTCTGAATTCTTCCTATATCTCCTTATGTGATATTCTTTTTATTTTTTAACTTGAAATCCCTGATATGGCCCCTTCAGGTGCAATTCAATTACTCCAAACCTTCTGTACCATATAAGCACATAAAATAACATGAGAGACAGCTGCTTCCCAGACTATAACTCTGCTGCTGAACTCACATGGCATATTTAGCATTGTCAGGAGATTCATTTCGTTTGATTAGTAGATTAATAGTCGTGTACTACACAGCTGACTATCAGTTATCCAATATGGAAAGATTCTTAATGAAAGTGTTTTCTTCTTATTCGTATAATTATTTTATTCACTGACACTAGAACCTTCCTCTCCTGCTCTGGCCATAAAATAACTGCTAAAAGAGAAACCAGAAGGTTTCAATCAAAGTCCCAGATCTGGGAGTTATAGTTTACAACAGCTGGTCTACTATGAGCTTGACATTCCTAGTTTTGAATTAATTGTATTTAAAGAGTATACATTATTTATTTTCTCATTTAAAAGCAAAGTGAAAGGGCATAGATTGTTATATTTTATTTCTAATTATTTATGTTTTTTTCCTGAAAAATATAGGTAACATTTATGTGAACTAAGGGTCCATTTGTAGATACTGACTTAAATATAACATCCCACTCATATCACTTATGCCCCTATCCTCAGCGGATCCTTTTTCAGATTAATCTACTGACCTAGCTGTTTTTTTTTCTTTTCAATTTGTGGCCCTATCCCCAGCACTACCTTTCCTGGGTAAGTCTAATGGTTGATTTCTCCCATACCATTTGTGTCCCTATCCTCAGCTGAACCTTTCACAGGTAAATCCCTGGACACCTCTTGTTTGAACCTTAAATTGCCCTTTGTCCAATAACCAGCAACACAAAACTCCCCTCTTAATCAGTCTGCAGTTCTATATCTCTTCAATATCATTTACTTTCCAGGTTATTAAAAAATCACCCTTCCGGGATCAAAATGGAGGTCAGAGAATGATTCATCCTTCTATAAAGCCAGAGACAATATGCTGTAGAAAGATTCTTTCCTTTCCTACTTCTCTCTACACTACCAAAGAGCTTAACCTTTTATAACAAAGAAAATATATATTAAGTTGGTCATTTGTGTATACTGTATATACTGTATATATATATATATTATTAGTATATATAAATATTTAAAGCCTATATTAGGTCCAGTTTGTAAGGATTGGAGGCTAATGGAGTAAAATTACTATTATAAACATATAAAATATGTATAGTAAAAGTACTTTAAAACAATTGCTTATTTCTTTGAAAAAGTATCCAAAATGCTGTTTATGATTACAAAACAGTGCGAGAATAAAAATAATATAAAAAATGTTTTTATGTTAACAGCCCAAGTATCCAACTATAAACTACTTTGACACAAAGGTTGACATTTGACTGTAACTCTACTTCTTTAAGTGGCAGTCTGCCGGCTATTAACCTAGTAGAGAGAGAGAGCAGAGAATATTATAGAATGTGAGATGTTTTCAATCAGGTTCATGGACATTTTTGGAGTGATGGGATGATCTGATTTGTCAGTCAGAGGATGCTGAGTGTCCCTGCACTAATTCCACACAAAGCAAAATGCAGTCTCAAGTAAAGGAGGAGGGGAGGAGCTGTCTACCTTTCGACTGCAAAATGACAATCCTCCAGTGTTGAACTTTTTATATCAGAACAAAAGCTGAAAGTAAACTGTCATAGCTTACACTAGCATAACTGTCATGTGGATGCCCTATTCTCCTTTATGACCCGTATGTGGACTGTTTCATTAATGGGTCAAAATGTTTGCTTTTGCTTGTAAACATGACAAGTAGATCCAATATTTTCCATGTCAAAAGCATTCATATTAGAGCATAGATTGTATTATTTCACATCCACTCTTAATTTATCTTAGGGCTCCTCCAGTGAGTGTTTCTCTAAAAAGAGCAGATTGTGTATATTCTGGCATTCAAGATTTTCAGGGATAAACTTTATCTAAAATTTATTAAACTTCCTACTTATTGGTTCATTGGTTTAAAGTTGGGGATTTGCATTATATTGTAGTTATATAGTGGCATAAATTTCCATGTCTGTAGTACTTTTCGGCTTTTCGTAAAGGATGAAAGTGTAGACATGAAAGTAAAGAATGACGCTGACCCAAAGAGCTTACACACTAATTATAAGTGGGGAAAAAAACTGCAAGTTTAAGGTAATGCGAGTAAACAATGTACAGAAAGTGCATGTGGCCTGTCTGGTGTTAATAGGGAATATGACACAAAGCCATGGAGTACGTAAAATAATAGGTCTCCATGGAGAGGAGTGTAGTAGGAGAAGAGCTCTGAGAATGACTCAAAATGTGTATGAGTCTAGTGATGTAACACAAAGGTGCAGCTTGTAAAATCAGTTTCCTTTAACATAAGGATGAGGGATTTGTATACATGCACATGGAACTGATTGTATCACCAGAAAGATATGATGATTAATAAAGAAGTGAAATATTGGTACATTTGCCAAGGGAAAAAAAAATGTAAGTCTTTTCAGTATAGTAAGTTTACATTGAAAGAAGAAAAAAATGACATTGGATTTTATTTACTAGTTGTATATTGATGTCACTGTTTATGCAAGAGGGCAAAGACTTGTGTTTTGAAAGTTACACATTTTAACAGTTCTTTTAGAACTAGTTCATTCAGAAAAGCAGTCTAGTCTTCATGGCAATACTGAAGAAGTGGGGATAGATGTCGGAAAAGGAATTATTAGAAATGAGTATCATCTGCATACAAATGATATATGAAATAAAATCGAAATATTATTATAATGACAGGAGTCAAAGATGACCAAGGAAAATGAGGAATTGATTAGTAGAGGGAAGACAGATGGAGCATAGTAATGTTTAGATGAACAGTATATAACCTTGTTATAAAGTGATTTAAAAATTCCTCTACAGTATTGAGGAATGAAAGGAAGGTAGGTATTGAAGTCTATTAGCAAGAGACAGGGTTATTAAAAGAAACAAAAAGAAATTTGTGGAGAAAATCTGCCAGATTTGGTTTCCCCCCAAAGTTGATATAAAGTTCAAATAAAAGGACTATGTAGTTCATGCTAACCCTGTGTGTGTGATTTTAATGGCAAACTTTCCGAATGACGAGATTGCCAGGCTGACCAAATGATGATGAGTGGAGAGTCAAGATCAGGTTAAAATTATGAATGGCTGTAGGGAAGCAGCTAGAGTATGTAAAAAGACTGTTTTATTTTCTGTAATATTATTTTTGGCTGCAATAAATATACATAATGAAAAACAAAACACTATGAGGAAAAGGGGGCTAGAGAAAATTAAGAATGTGATGAGTTGCATTTAGGACACCAAATCAAGGTAGTAGCCAACCTTGTCAATGGTGAATAATGTCCAGCAAAGACTTTAAGCTATGGTAAGGGGACACAGAAAATAGAAAAATGACATAACATAGTATTAGATAATATTTACCATGGTAATCTACAGGAAGATGAAAACCCCTTATATGAGGTGAAACAAGCCTTCCTTATTTTATTGGTGGTGGCCAGACTTCATCCATGGGTTTATCACTAGCAAATGTAGTTTTGTAACTGCAAGTAAGGCATTTGACCCATTTTTAAATCTAAACAAGGAATCAGTCATTACCCCTGCAATGGGGAGGTAATTTCACAGATTAATCACACTCTTTATGTCCCAGTACTTCTCTCATTATTTAAGCACAAATAAATGGACAACTTTGCATATAATAAACATATATGTTTACTGTAAACAGGGATGATATTGTAGGACTGAAATGAAGGACTAACAAGATGAGTCAAACTTTAATTGCAACAGGAAGTGATATTTAAAACATTTCAGTTTGGCTTTAATTAACTCCACATGGTCTAATGTTTCATTGAAAGATATATAAAAAGACATTTATGGATTACATTTTCTTTATGATTTCGTAGATCACAGAGCACATCCATCCCATTAATTGAAAGAACTTTTACAACATTCCCTTCCTTCAATTCTGTGGGAGAATGGCTGGAGGCCATTGAGATGGAGAGATATAAAGATAACTTCACTGCTGCAGGATATTGCTACTTGGAATCAGTCGCCAGAATGACAGTTCAGTAAGTTGTTTATTATATATTCCCTTTGACCCTCACACAGTCTACTATTAGCATCTTACACAGACACTGTTTACCTCATTTATACCAAATGCTTCACTAGAATCCTGCTGCTTTTTGATTGGTGTTTGCTTTTAGTCCGCCCCAGTCTGCAGGCTGCTATATTTTGTTGTTTTTTTTCCATTATGTTTGTTATCAAGGTACTATAAAGCATATACTTTAAAACTGCCTGCCAATGCAGTGATTTAAGATGTAGTCTTAAAATGAACAGAGCCCTGGAAAATATCATTTGTTCCCTTGATTTAAACATGTGTATAATGGCTGAACCAAGAGGACAATCAAAATCATTTTAGATTGTGTGCACATCACTCTGTGATTACCTTATTTTGTAATTCATGTCCCAGCATGCATGGATTTCAGCTCTTATAGCTAACACTTCAGTAGGCATTATTTCTAATGACAGTTGCTGGCTATTTAAAAGCTGTCAATGTCCAGCTTTTATAGCTGCGTTTTACCCTGGAAAATTCAACATTTGTGCCATCTACATCTTCCTGCATAAACTGTCACACAAATGACTTACTTTTACACATAAAATTAGACTTTGAATGCCTTATTTATTAAAAATCCTATTTTACATTTTATGAGGTTTCATGTAATTGTAGAATAAAAAGTGCCTTATTCCCTGGAAATCCGTTATTACATGCTCTCCTGCGTGTCCCTTCCATGACAAGAGACCATAATTTATAATAGAATAAAACACAATCTAATGATAATTAATCATTAATGCATAAATTTCAGAAAGTATACTTATTGAAAAAAACGATATATATATATATATATATATATATATATATATATATATATATATATATTACATACACTGTTGTAACAAACCCCCTGTTTGGTTTGCTAGGGATGTAATGAGTCTAGGAATCACCTCCTTGGAGCACCAGAAGACAATTCTCAGTGGTATCCAGACATTACGAGCCCAGGTTATACAACTGCATGGGAGAGGTGTGCAGGTGTGACACAGTCAAAGTGAAACAAAGGCTGGAACTCAAAAAATCAAAGGGAGAGGTGTGCAGGCCCTTAGATCTGGCCAGGAAATGGAAGCAATCATGGAAGACAAATTCTTATCATCTGGAAATGGAAACTGGGGTACCAGAACCTCCTTCACGTTCCTTCGTGAACCTCCCTCAAGTTCCTGCAACCAATGATCTTTAGTCACTGTTGTCAGGCCACGTTTCATGGAAGAAGACACAGTCGACAAGATAAAGATTGTTAACCCTTGCAGTGGAGGCAATTTTATACAATATGGATGCGTTGTTTCCAAAGCTGAGCAATTACAGACTGCATAAGGGGGCAGATTATAGTGGTCTTTAAATAAGGCAAGTTGTCTGTTTGGTTCATAGGCATACAGGGTGAAATGGAAAAGTGTGCACTTGTTTTTTATAGGGTACAGAATGTAATGTTTTGGTGCCAACTGCTCCTCCATTAACTATAAGTATTTTTCTAACAACAGTTGTGTAGTACTGATTCCCTCAAATAGCTTTTATTTTTGCAGAATGTAAAAAAAAAACAAAAAAACACCCAAACAAAAACATAAAAGACTGTTTTTATACCAGATCCATGTTGCAAAGTGAAATGCGTTTGGAGCTGAAACCGCTATTGTTTTTTTCTTTCCTTCATTAGCCATTTTTCCTCAATGACATTAAGTGATGGTTTTTTTGGCTTTTGGGGAAGTGGGCTGAGACTGAAGTTGTGCAGTTGGTCACTGCAAGTAAATGCACAAATGCTGGTCAGTTTCCAGCGAAGGGAGATCGGATGAACCATGAGCTGCATACCAACAAAGTGTTGGACAGTCTTAATGTAAAGATTTACTGCTTAGCTCTTAGCCAAGTGTATAATGTCGTGAAATGAATGAGGAACTCATCTTAGCAGGGGCTATGCTAATATACTTGCATCTGTACAAAATCTCACTTTCTCTAGGTAATTGTAAGCTAATATAGCTCCTGTAAATTTACACTAGTCCTAACACTATTCTTCCATGATAGTGATGTAAACTTTGTGCTATCTACACACATAACAGTTCAGTTTGATACCAAATGAATAAATCTCTGAGCATCTGGATCATATACACTCCCCTGTTTGAAATGCACTGAGCTATCCATTTGCTATTGTGTGATGTCTCCTGTTGATGGCAAGCTGTCAACTGAGTAAAAAAAAAAACAAGGTTACTTGTGGAATATACATCTGAATAGCTTAGCATCTTCCCATTTAATAAGCAATTGTTATTTAATACATTGTTCTAATTTACTAAGTGTGAACCCACCACCAAGTTGAACTGAGGTACATCATTTTGTAAGCAGCATTCTGCTTGATGGAGTGAATGTTACATTTTATGTCTATGTAGTTTGCTGCTTCTAAAGTAACCCCAGTAATAATGAAATGGTGGAAATAATGCGCACATGCTCACTTCCAAAAGACATTAGAATTTTCAGATAAATTGCTTGTAATGGCAAAGTAAAATGTGTGAATAAATGCCACGGACAACTTGTGAATGTGCCCAGTTCTTCATGTGGAAAAGCAAGGACTTAATGTTTTTAATACTTTAAACAAATGTGCAGTCTAACTTATTCTTATCTGTCATATCGTAAGTTTAAAGGTCACATTTAATTACATTTATGCCATTCAAAAATGCTTCTAGATCTTTTAGGCAGGCTTCAGGTTACATTTGTAAAAGGCTTTGTGTGAGCAATAGGTTTTAGATTGGGCAACCATGTTTTAAAAGGAAAGTTGAGTAATCTGCAAATAAATAAATAAACCTATAGTGAACACTGTTTTAGGAATTATTCTGTAATCATGTTTCCTACATGGATCCTGTCCCCTTTAGCTACTCCTCCAAATACTAAAACACACTGTATTGTATAATGATGCAAAAAAATGCACACTGTGACAACATGCACGCTGCAATGCAAAAATGGTGCAATTTGAAAAAAAGTGATAATAGACAGGAAATCACGTATGATGATATAGAGTGTGTACCTATTGATGAAAAGAAGGGTTAGGCTCAGGCTATAGCAAGCAGAAGTCAGTGATATCTTGCTGTAAAAGAAACAAAGTTGTGAGCATCACTTCCAAACATACAAGTTAGCATTTGCATCTACAAACAGAGCAAGCATCTGATGCATAGCGGGGGGCAAATTTAGTATTATAAACTTGAGTGCGTTGACTAGAGGAGCAGTGTAGGATCAGTTGGGGTGCTGCTTAATAAAACAGTTTGACCATGCTAACGTGGAGTTAGAGGTTGTCTGGGGTCAAGACTGGTTCTATGTTATATTAGTGATGATCTGTAAGATATTAGGATGGGTCAGGAAAAGAATCATAACTTCTCTCGCTAAGTGAATGTGCTTAATTGTCTTGGAGAAGTGCTGTTTAATTTGCCAAGCCAGAGTCTCTGGAGAAACCTAGCAATTTCCATTGTATGCATAAATGGTAACAAAGTAAACATCCAAAAAACAGAAGCAGGTGTAACATTGATGTATAGCAAATTATAGCTTTAGCTGGAAGTAGAATCTGGTGATACTCATGCTTCCACCTGCCTTGCAGGTCTAGGTCCTGGTTTCAGTCCCACCCTGGACATCATCTATATGAAGGTTCTATGTTCTTTGTGTCTACTGTCTGCTTAGGTGAGTTTCCCCCAGGCACTTTGGCCTCCAGAATCCCCAATCCAAAAATATATTAGGTTAATTAAAGCCTGATTAAATTGTTTAATAATCTGTGTATGATTGCATAAGGAAGCTAAATAATAAAATCTACAGGGGCAGAAACTGAAGTGAGTATTTAATTGTTGAAAGCATCAAGGAAGCTGTCGGCGTTATATACAGTAAATGTAGAAAAGGAGTTGTGATAATGGTAGCTGCTCGGATAATAGACAATCAAAATGTGTGATCGGTATAAAAGTTACTTTTATTTTCAACTGGGACATTGCCTCATTTAACTACTTTTAACAGTTACATCTTCATAGTCAAATAAGCTCAGACAGTTTTTTTTTTTCCAAAATAACTGGCCTTGTTAAACCTCCACTATGATTAGACTTACTTGAAAATCAAGACTGTAAATGAAGCCTGTCCTGACAATGTGTTTTATAGAATTTTAGCTCCTAGCAAGGAAATCTCATTTCAGGTTTAATTATATTAAACAGTACCTTTTAAACCCGGTTGCCAAGTCAAATGACAGAGTGTTTTTGGGTTATTAAACTTAACATTATAAGTAAATTATAATTCTTCCTTTGTGCAAAGGAAATTGTTTAAATCAGGAAAAAAGTAATGAAAGTTTTAAAATGAAGTTATTGTCATTGCATTATGCTAATGAATATGAGAATTAACTCGGATCAATCCTATGTCGATTTTTTATGTCCTTTTTAATCATTCTGATCTAGCTTAGGCATTGGAGAGTGTAGAACAGAAATGGCATTTAGTGGAACTTGTATATTATTCAGTAGACTTCCCTATATGTCGCTATCCCCCTTTTAGGCCAGGTTCACACTAGCGCATGAAAAAAAAAGGGCCGCTAATCCCTATGGAACTTACCTTGTTCTGGCCACACTAGCGCAATTTGTGAGCACGTGAACGTCAGAATGCTTTCCATCACACTTTCTCTGGTGTATATACGCCGCATGAAGGAGGAGCCGTGAATGCCAAGGGAGCATTTACACTGAGGGGGATATTCACTAAAGTCCGAATTGTTGCGTATAGGTGCGAATTCGCCAGATAAAGGCAGTCGCAATAGGCTGCTTCTGTTGCAGTCATGTCTTTATAATGAGAATATTGTCTCAATCGCAACTTTATTATGGGAAAATTGTCGCAAATCTTAACATTAAAAAATTGTTGCGACTTTACAATGGGGAAATTGTAGCCGATTTGCTATGGGAATCCAATGTTTGAGAATTCAACAGTCGGATTCATATCTTAGTGAATAACCCCCTCTGACCCCCCTGAGTCTGGTAAGTACAATAGATATGCGCGTCTAGAAAATATTCTGGACTGAAATACGCCAACATATTTTGTAGAGGCGCGTTTCTAAATACGTAGCGCATATACGCTCATTGTGAACCTAGCCTAAAGGAACAGTTAAATGAACAGTCTAGACTCCAACAGTTTTTGTCTGTTTGTCACTATTTTATAAATGATTATGAAATATATTTTATGTATTTCAATTTTTTTTTTTCATTTTTTAAGTTTATGAGCTCTTTATTTTAGAAAATCCTTCTCTCTCTCACCTATTTCCTCTTCAGCAATTTGGAATCTTAATCCAGGGATTTAATTAAAAAGCTAAATAACTCCCAGTAACCAATCAGAATCCGGCAGGTATGCATCCTCACAGAGCTGCTGCACACGTGCAGAATTCTCAAGCCTGATGATCAAGTCAGTAGGATGAGATTATACATGGATCAGCTGAATAGGAAGCTGGTTAGAGTTTAGGGGTATCTGTAAGAAAGTGGGTATCAATTTAAAAATAAAAAAGAATAAATAATTAAGTTAGTAATGCATACTGCAAACATTATTTGATGGTGACAATTACATGACAAATAACTGTTGAAGGCTGGATTTTTCCTTTAAGTTTGCAGAAAGAACTGCTTAATAAAAATAAAATTACCAAATGTATTTGTAAATGATATTTTTGCAATTAGTATTAGCAAAAAAAAACAAATAAGGAAATATAAATAGAAAAGATAGGTGGGAAAAACTGACACTAATTATTTCCTGTCATCTCTGTGGAGGGGCAGTGGTCTTCTGTCAATTCTTTAGCCAATCAGAGGATGTTACGTTGGAACATCCAGGCTGAAGCAGAGTACTCACTTCTCTCTCTTCCTAAGCATATACTACTGCAGCTCTGAGAAAATTGTCCCTTTTCGGATAACATCAAGTTCCCGACTAGCAGGTTTATATTAGCCGATATTGACCAAGAAGTAAATTATTTTGGAGACTGGTTTTCAGGCATTTAGCATTAGGTAGAAATGTTGTACTATATAACAATATTATAATGATTGGATAATATATCAAGGGACTTGACTGTTCTTTTAATAAAGGAAGATGACAATGAAGTTTAGAATTAAGTGAATTTTTGGAGATTTTAACTTTGATCTGCTTTATAAATGCTTGTCTGGAAAAAAAATATACTAACTTTTGTTTGGTGAAATAAAATATTTCAGCAAATTAAATATAAGTAGTTGGCTCAGTTCCCCTTAATTTAGGTAAATATAAATCTACAGATTAAAGTGAATTTTGGTGTGTAATGCAAATATTATTTAGCTTTTTTGCATCAAATCACACTTTGGAAATGTCAAAATACATGAGTTTAATTTTCCTGATTAGTACATGAATTATACTATTTTAATGTAAAGGGGAACTTCCTTCTATATGAACATACACCACTTACCTACACATACTACTGCCTTTTTTTCTCTCTATTCTGCTTTATCTTAGCAACACCACTGCTGGTGTCTATGATCATAATGTAGTAGGGCCGTAGGGCTCATAGGCATCCACGAGGGCCCAGGTCAGGCTTGGAAAAGGAGCACATCAGGAGTAGTTCTAACCTTTTGATGCACCCCTTTGTCCTGCCCATCTGCAAAATGGTCATCATGATGTCATTGTCAAGTGACACTGTGATGTTAAGCACCGCCTCCGCTTGGGTTGTACCCTATGGATGCCCATGATTGGGCCTTTCATATGCAACTTACATATTTGGATAATGAGGGAAACTGACAAGAACTTTAATATGGTAACTAACTAGGTTCTGGTCATTCGTGGCAAATTTGGAATGGGGTGAAAGCTAATAAATGCAGTGATTAACAATATATTAAGATGGGCCTTTAAAAACTAAATACACATTTAATTGGATTAAATGAATATTATACTGGCAAATCATGCAGTTTTGCATTAACAGTACATTACATGATTGTTTAGTTAAGGAAAACTGACAGTTTTGTTCTAAGCGTCCTTTAACAATAGTTTGCTAAACCATAAAACATACTACTTTTTACCGTTATAACAAGTTTAAAGAGTATCGAGGTACGTTGGCCTTTTATTTTCCTTTTTTTTTAAGTTTAGACCATTTTCAGCTGGAAATATTTACTGCAACTCAGTTTCATTTTCAGTTTTTCGCCACATTTCTGCATTGTTTATTGTTGTAAATGTATTATTCCGATTTGTTTGTTTCTTTGTTTTTGTTTTCTCCTTAGTTGATTTTTGTTGAAAAATGCACCAGCATGCCAGCATTATTTCTGAAGTGCCAGTAATGTGGGAATTATGGCAGAATTGCTGATGATTGTCAAATTCATCCTGAAAAACAATGAAAATTAAGTTGAAACAATCAAAATGTACATTTTCCATTACTGTTTTTATTTTTTAATTGATCTTTTTATCAATTATATTTTGATATTTTGATAAATTAAAAAATGTGACTTGTCCCCTTTTGTAAATCACTCCCAAATAGTGAGAGAAACCAACATTTTCTAAAGGGTTTACTTTTCCTTAATCCAAAGTCAGAAGGCGAAATTTGATAAACTTGGAAAAGGCCGATGCCACCTTTCCGAGTTTATTCCCGTAAGATCTCAGCAGTTTCTCGCAATAAATATTGCAAGATGTTTTTGATCGATATTTACCAATAGAAACTTTTCCCATAATACTATTGTAAAGTATGGCTACCTTTCCATTGAAAGATTCGACAGAAAAACTCGATTGAAAAGTTTCTGTCGGTAAATATTGATCGATAAAATATTGTGATATTTACCCTGAGAAACTGCCAAGATCTCACGGGAATAAACTCTGAAAGGCGAAATCGTCCCTTTCCGAGTTTATTAAATTTCGCCCCAGAGTGTAGAACTAAAGAGATAAAAATGTACGTTCACACTCTATATAGCTAGACACTCATGCACGCAATCAACTTTATTTTCTGTTAAATGTTTTTCTGCATTAAACTTCTAATACAGCTTGTCCCAAAAACTCAAAATACAATTCATGCAGGTACACATGATGGGAGGCACACATGTACTGTCTGTACTACAAGCATCTTTTATGTGCTCTTACATGTGCTCCATTTATTCATGGATATCGGACTTTTTCCTTCTTCTAAATGAGAGTAAATTGTTCCTCTGTATGCATATTATCTTACTCTCTGTAGCCAGGTTCATAACCTGTAAAAGGATTTTTCATAAAAACCACCAGCAACCTCATACTTGTAACATGATATTAATAGAGAAGTATAATTTTTATATAAAAGAATATAAGATACATTCAAATTCCATACACCCAATATTTCCAGCCACAGGCACAAATATATACTGTTATAACCTATATGTAAACATATATATACTCATGTCATATGTATAAACACTCTGTCTGTCGATGGTCTCTGTCTATGTAAATATACACCAAGCTTAGGTAGACTTTACTATTCCTAAATTCATTTACAGTACAGGGAGGAATTAAAATTCACAGCACATCTAACCTGCTCAGTATGCATTCACCAAAAGGAAAAAAGAATCTGCATTCACCTTAGGGAGACATGCTAATGTTACAAAAGCATGTTTGCCCAAGTGCTTTATTCCCTTTACAAATTTGCATATCAAGTTATTAAAAAGGAACTTTGACAGTTGGCTGGTGATAACATGTTGAAAATCCTCTGCAGAGAAATAAAAGTGTCCTCTTTTCAAAAGTGCATATCAGAAAATAAAAATATATTTAATAAACCAACTGCTGTTAATTCTACTTTTAAGAACTGCACATGGCCTCAAATGATTGAAATACCATATTTTTCAGTCTATGTGATGGCCAACCTTTTGAGCTTGGTGTGATACTTCAAAATTAAAAAAAAAACAAACATAAT
>WMED01008167.1:0-17111 GCA_019650415.1 Pipa parva | reverse complement strand
TGCCATATTTGGAGTCGGTAAGGAATTTTTTCCCTAATATGAGGATAATTGGCTCTTGCTGTTAGCACCACCTTAACTTATTATGTCATTTTTTGTGCTCGCATCCCCTCTTCTTTGATAATTGGCTCTTGCCTCATGGGTTTTTGCCTTCCTCTGGATCAACATTGCAGGAAAATAGGCTGAACTGGGTGGACTTGTGTCTTTTTCAGCCTTATAAACAATGTTTTTTTGTTACTATGTATTCTGTCAAGGAGCAGGTAGCATTCTTGAATGTCTGGTAGTAAATGTTTAAAGTATTGTACAGTACAGCATACTCCTTTAACATGCCTTGCATTATTTGTTCCAAAACCCCCAGGAGCTGGATATTGTTTCATCTGGATTTATCATCTAAATCCATTAGTTTGTTTTTAACCTCCTGAAGTTCTTCTTGAACTGAGTAATGAAGGTTTATCAGTTTATTATTCAATGGAATTAATTTTTCCATCTTGTTTTGGAGGATCTATGGCTCTTGTATTGTCTCTGGTGATCTGTGTCCAAGTAGTTGCCATAATAGCTTGCAGCAGTTTCAAAGTTAAATGTGTATTAGAGAGTGAGAATGTGTGTGTCTCTGAATCCTGTTGAGATAGTTCATCTTCATTAGTCTTGCATGGCTTGTACGATTCTGTGAGCTTCAAAGAGACTTTTTTTTGCATTTTCCATGTATTGTGATAATGTAGAGGTAATGAATTTTTTCACCTATTTCAGTTTAAATTTGGAGACTAAGATCTGCAGTGTTTGTAGAAATATCATGGGAAAATAAATGAAACATTTTACATATACAGTATTTGTATTATTATGGTAGTGCATTTCCAGTTGCTTCCACTGTGGTAGTGCTTTCATCTAATTATTAACCTTTTCGTATCCAATCAAATTTCCTGTTCTGCCCATTGAAATCCTAATATTCTTGGCAAAAAAAGTGAAATTAGAAGTTTCATGCAATAACAGTGAATTTTATCAAAGAAATTAGCAGGATTTAGGATAGAGAAATACGTCTGTAATATTTATGTCCCCTGCCAGGAGACCAATGATTGGAATGGAATTTTTGGAATGTCCCCCTCTAGGGGACACAGGATAGGAAAAGGTTAAATCTGCTTTTTGTAAATTAGAAGGTCTTGTATTTCAAAAAATTGTAGCAGAAAAACATTGGTAGGAATAAATTATTACTCCATCAAATAAGTATGTCTTTCTTGCCTTTTGTCTGACTTAATATAAAGATGCTTAAGTGAAGTAGCTGGATCAGTTTTGTTCAAATCTGTGGCATTTCATATTGCTTAATGTAGCCACCATGTTTCCTGGTGCACCAGAACCTGTGATTGTCTTGATCCCCTACGTAGGTCCAGTTCTGGTGCTGGGTAAATTCTCTACAGGAGAATTTTTGTTTAGGGTTTGCATAAGGCTCCTGCCAATGTGTGCTAACTTGAGGTGATCAGATCAAGAAACCATTCTATCAGTTATTTTTACAATACTAAAAGTAGTAGTTATCTGTAGCATAAAATGTGATTTTCAAAGTTCTAGCAATCATTAAAATTTAGAATAAATTATTTTTAAACTTTACAGAGATGACTAATTCTGTGAGGTCTTCTGTAAATTTTAAAAATAAATCTACTTTTATAAGGGCAAAATTTATTAAACACGAAAAGACCGCTTTGGGTTTGTCCCAGGTTACTGGTAAAAATCTCACATTGTTCTCCTGTGATCTCTTTTGAGATTTTGGGATCGAGTTTTCAATCCCGATTTTTTAAAATTTTCGATCAAAAGGTATCCATGCTACTACTGTAAAGTATGGCTACCTTTCCATCAAAAATTTAGAAAAATCGGGATAAAAAAATTCGATCTCGAAATCTTGAAAAAAATCTCACGAGAACAATGCAAGATTTCTCCCTGTAAACTCAGAAAGACCCACAGCGTTCTTTCTGAGTTTAAGAAATTTTGCCCTTAGAATTTGATAAACTTTATATTACTTTGGAATCAGGAATCAGATTTTTCTCCTGTAAGAAGGAGTTCCTACTCTTTTGTCACTAATTGTTGATCAGATTTATGCACTCAAACAAGACATTTTCTACTAACTCCAGAAAATGTAGGTGGTTTCAGGACCACATGCTCATGAATAACCTGAGATTGACTGCAACATATCAGAAATATATAAAAACCCTACTAATAAATATAAAGTCTAATTTTATTCACTTCTGCACTGTTGATACCTGGTTGGATTTAACTAAATCAGGGGTCAGCAACCTTTTTGGCTGAGAGAGCCATATAGTGCGGCTCTGCCCTTTCAAATCTGGAACTGCTGACGACATATGTGACATCCCATTTGTGATGCCACTGGTTCTGGATTGGCTAGCAACCCAGAAACACTGAGAGAGCACTGTCTCTACAGCGCTTTCCAGCGATTAGTTGGCAGAGTGTAATTAGTGGTGCTTGCATGTGAGCACTGCTCATTACAGTCAAAGAGCCAGATGCAGCCATCAAAAAAGCCACAACTGGCTGAAGAGCCATAGGTTGCCAGCCCCTGAACTTTAAGCTTATGACTATGTGGACTGATTTCCTCACCAAAAAGCAAACATATACAAAATTTGTAACTGGAAAACAGAGCTGAACTATGAAGTTGAGGGTACTGTGAGGGGAGGTAAAGGCTTTGCAAACAAGGCCTATTCTGGCCTATGTCACAGATAAAGGCAGGAGACAATTTAATAGGCAACTAAAAATAATCATTACTTTTGCAAAGAGGTGGAAGAGTATGTGCAGCACCTTAACCAGAGAGGTTGTGGGATCTTAAGATGGGGGATATATCTAATTTTATGTTTACTTGTTTAAAGTAAGGAGGCATGGATGACAACTGTATGTTTATTTTAAAATACCACTTTAGAGTTATGTGCATGGATGTGGATCTTTGACACCATGTCTAAGGGGTGTGGTCAGGGCATCTTCAACCTTAAATATTACCCTTTCCTATATGCCTCTGGGAAAGGACTAACGTGCCTATGGACCCTATAGACATAATAAGGTTATGGAATCTATAGAACTCTGTTTAAATACTAATATGCACCTTACTTCCTGTGCCATACTTCTCAGCCATATTTGTCAACCATACTTCTCGGCATAATTTACTAAAACTTCAACATCTACATTGATGAATTCCTAGGAGAATTTCCTAATAAAAATGACAAATATTTGCATGGCTCCATTGATATTTATATTTTTTTGAATCTGCTTCCAATTTACTTTATAGAAGAACAAAAAAAATTAAAGAGAAAGGTCTAGATGTAATGTTCCTACGGAAAGGGTATTTAACCACCTCTAACTGCTCTATTTATAGATAACAGGTTTAACTTGTTCTATTCTTTGACATACAAAAATTAATGTAGTAAACAAAAATCCGACATACAATCCTTTAAAATAAAAATCATTAATTTTACATTACATGGTTGATCCCCTGCTATCCCGGCTTGTTATCACAAGTGTTGCAGCTAAAGGTGATTAAACCTCAATCCCTGCAGATAGATCAAAGAAGCAACACAAACACTGTTTAATTTTAGAAGCAATATTTTATTAACCCTTCCTCTTCTAGTACACTACTATATAAATATGCTATTTAACCCAATACAGTTCTTTCCTGGCTACAAATTAATCAATATTGTTACCTGAATATTTGCAGGGTTCATTTTCATTCACATTCTTAAACTGCCAAGATAAACAACTTCATCAGATATCAGAGAGTTTAAATTCGCTTAGTTACATATGAACTTAAGTAAGAAAAGAAACTGCTTCAATGCTTGGATGGTACATTTTACACCTTTAGTTCTTTGTTGCAGTAAATCCCATGGTGATACATACAATATGTTTTGTTCCCAGTTAAAGTATAGCAGAATGTTTATTAAATTATTATAAAATTATTTTGCTACTAGTGTTTCTGTACTTTGCAGTTTCATTTGTGAGTCCTTTTAATAGACATTTAGCAATATCAGCTAATGATGACATCAATGGAAATAGTGAAACATGGTTGGTAGGAGCTGAAAACCAGAGTTTTTAAGAAAATAATTGATATTAATTGTCACTATCATGTTGATAAGAAATTGCTTTCACATGAAATGACATTATACAAGAGGTTTGAGTGGTTGTTTATATGAAGAAAGGTGGAAGCGGGAATGACGCTTTGGATTGATTGTACCAGTTATTATGGGAGAAAAGGATGGAATTCCTGAGCAAGTTCAACATCCATGACAGTCTAGAGCAGCAGTTCTCAACCCATGTGTCTTGACCCCTTTGGGGGTCAAACAATACTCTCACAGGGATCACCAAACACATTGTAACTCCGGTAGTGAGCGCAGGTCCCTTTATATAGGGGTTCATGAATGGTGATGTCATGGCCAAACGTCATCACATGAGGCACATACATAATGACGTCACGCACAAGCATCATCACATAATGCATGATGCGATGACATTGTGCTCAAATATCACCAAGTGACTTATGGCAGGATGATGTCACCAAGTGCATACTGGCGTGATGATGTCATCGCGGGGTTTGTTGATCCAGGTAGGTTGAGAAGCGCTGGTCAAGAGGATTCATAAGGTGCTCACAGCTTACTGATATTTTTAATGGAAAAAGTGGTGTGGCTCTACATTGCATCTACATTTGTTCTACCGTAATGATTCTGTTAGCATTTCCTTCTAAACAAATGTTTTCAGCAATTCAGTGTCGATACATTTTCCTTAGATTTTGACTAAAGTCATATTTTCTCTAATCTCTGTCTCAGCTTCATCTAAAACATCAATTTCAATAGAGTTCGGCTTACCGCATTTACTCCTGCACCATCTGCTAAGTTCTTTTCACCTGTTTTACGTTGAGCATACATTTTCTGTTTCAAATAGAAAATAACAATTCCTTATTCTCTTTCCAAACTATGCCCAGTTTAAAAATAAAATAGGAAGGATGTATATTATAAAAACAGAAGCGTGTAATAAGAATCCTATTTGTTATATCTTCAGTATTCAAGGAAAATAGGAAGCTTCATGAAGCAATAATAGCCTATTTTACAGATTGATCTTGAATCTTGACACGTATTCACATAAAACAGTCTAAAAAGCTTTTAGAAAGCCTTTCAGCAGATATGTATAATAAAAACATTTTCCTATACCCTTTACAGTTCACAGAAAGAGGAACCATACCCAATATATTAAAAATGATCTCCTGCAAGGAGTAAATTAGTTTCTTAATACATCTGTCAAGTGCATTCCAAGTGTGCTGACTCTGTGGGTGATTTTGCTGTATATTGAAATATTTTACTCGGACACTAACACGAAACATATAATATAAAATTAAATTAATTGTATCAGGTTTCGGAATGGCAACAGAAATATTTGTATTTGCTTATCTTTTTGCATCTGTGGACTAACTTGCCCACTCTACCTTACCATATATGTGTAGTTTTTAAATTGTACAGATAGTTGCAAACTTCAGATTTTTTATGTCATCACACTGCACAATTAAGAGTTACTTAGAAATCATTATTTTTTATGGAGTTCATACCTGGTTCTATCAAACAGCATTTGATCTTGTCAGAGTGGGGTGGACAATCTAGGTACTGTATGGAATTCCAGAGAATCTGATAAGTAGGATGTACGATTTTACTTGCAACATAGTAACATAGTTTATAAGGCTGTAAAATGTCACAAGGCTTTCCAGTTTAACCTGCAATGCTGATCCAGCTAAAAACATAAAAACCCAAGAGGCAAGAGCCTATTAGCCTTATCTTAGGGGGAAAAAATCCTTCATGATTCAAAATATGCCCCTCATTATCTATTACCCATAATCTACAGTTAAGGAAGGTATCCTTATTCTGCCCACTACCTATAGTAATACAACACCATTGTTCCAGTACAGCTGTTGATTTTGTTGGATTCAGTGTTCAGACTGGACGCAACCGAATACTCCACAAGCTTTCTTGGCAGCAGAGAACATCACATGCCTAACCTCATCCCAATATTCTTCGCTTCCATGACTAACTGTTGGTGAGAGTTCCTGCTGAAGATGTTCCTGGTAGGAGGTGCAGACCTCCAGGTCAGATAGCTGCTCAACCACTAGTTGAGCACTGGGCTTTCAATGCAGTTTATGACCTATTTGGGTGTGGATTCCTGTGCTGTCTGATTGCCAGGTTGAATTCTGACAGGAGCTATCCCTAAATGCGGTACTGGAGAGAAACAGGCAGGTGTCAGTACAAAGCTGGAGGAGGCAGTCCTTATTATTGGTGCTCAGAGCAGGTAGGGAGAACTGGTCTTCTAAGCAAATCTCAGATGGGTGCAACTTACCCACCTGGGCATTCATATTGCTGACAAAGAAAATGTCCAAGCTCTTCATGGAGTGTAGTGACTTGCTCACGTACTACAAAATATATGTTTGGGGCTCCCTCTAGTGTTCTTCTTTATTATAACATTTTGCTATAGATTCACTCTAATAACCTTCCATTATTTTATGATGCAACTACTTTAGGCCCCACCTTACTTATATATACAGTAGCTATATAGTGAGTGGGTCCTGGTCTTTGACCATATGGTCATGCTTCAACAGACCCACTACCCTCCTGGTAGAGGATACTATTCAAAAAGAATCTTCAAAGGGATTTGACATAAATAAGATCCCAGTACTAGAGTATTTAGTCTAGGCTATCTACTTAGGTAGCCCAATACCCCAACAAAAGGTGTAGTATGCTGAGGTGCCTGTTGTATCCTTGCCATGTAGGACACAGAGTAGCGCATCTAAGGGTATGCTTAAGGCCCAGAGATTAGCCCCCTGATAGACAAACTCTGAAAAGATTCCTCCAGTTATATGGTGCCACCTAAAACCCTCCTAAAAATCAACTTGTACAATTGTTTCTATCTGCGTCGCTGGGGATAGCTTTATCCTGTATATGTTCTATATCACATTGTACATTTTTAGGAACACATCACACAGGACACTGCATTTTTAATTCTACTTTGTCTTTAATCTGTTTTCTGTTTTGAACAAAGAATCACCAATCTTTTTATTATCGAAACTAAGTGCATCATATTGTTATTACTGTGCTATCTACACCTGCCTCAATATGTATGGTAAGCAGGGTCTGGTTCATTGAGGTGATTGATAACCTGGAATAATTCTAGGTATAGCACAGGCCAGTTAACTACAGCACTACATCATGTGTTTTTTTTCTACTTGGGTGAAGTGAAAATAATAAACTTTCTGTAACATTTAGGGGGAATTCACAATTGTGCGAAGTGAGCCAAAGGATTTGGAGCTCACTTCGCACAATCCTGAATTCCCCCTGAATTAAGGGGCATATTTCTCAATATACATAGTACCCTGCTACATCTAGGTAAATAATTAATAACTTTTCCTCTTCAACCGAAGTATAATTTAAACAGGAAAACAAAGGTAAAAACAAGAACCACATCATGAAATTAAGTCATTAAAGTATATTTAAGGAATCCTAATATTTAATTCAGAATCTAATCTAAATTTTCCAATACTTGATATAAATATTAAAGACAATAGGGCCCAATACTGATCCCTGGGGTACCCCACTAATAACAGTAAGACAATATGAGTATGTTCTAGTAATAACCACCCTCCATTTTCTAGCTTTTGTAGTGATTAAATATTTACCTGGATAGAAAAATGTTATGTGGGTAGTGAGGTGGCTCAGTGGTTAATACTGCTGCCTGGCAGCACTGGGTTCTTGGTTCGATTCCACCCTGGAAGTTTATATTTCTTCTCCTGATGAAGCCTTTTAATGGCGAAACGAGTTGAGATGACCTGCTAACTCATTTTGGGAAGACCATTTATAATCAGGTTGGCTTCCGGTGCTCCTTTACATTGGCTTTTACAAAGGATTGCAGTTCGGTGGATTTATGCTTTATGAAACTTGCTTGCTAAGAGACTGATCCTTTTTCAGCTGATTATACTTGTACCAGCTCGTGAGTACATGCTCCTTTCTTTTCGATTTGCCTAAATAAAGATTTTGACCATTTTATGGAAGTTCTCTGCTCCTCTTAATATGCTTAATGGAATGGATGTACTATCGTGAAAGTGGCAGAATTTGATCTTCATCACTGTTCTCTGCACAGTCTGATGAGTCTGATTTTTTCTATTATCTGGTGAGCAGATTAATTTATCAAAAAAACACTAGAGGTGTTTTAACTGTTTTACTTTTCCTCACAACCCTTCCCTCACTTATTATTTGGTATATGTGTTGGGGTTTCCACACCGATTTATTTATATTTGATAAGGCACTTAGTGCCAATATTTCGTTTGCGCTTTCCTTCCAGCAATTTCTGTATTATCACAATATCAGAATATGATATCTCTCTAGGAATATGGCTGGGAGGAGTAACCCAGTCTTTAAATATGTGCGTCTTTAATTGGCTGTGGTCTTCAGCCCCAGGCCTGGGAGTAGGCTGGGGTTTTGCTACAGTGCCTCAATCGTGCACGGTGGAGGATCTCTACAGGTCATCAAAGGTAGTGGGGATCCTGTGTTAAGACCCTTCGTGAAAAGTTATGCCTCACCAGGATCAGGATGATCCAAATACAAGGGAGAGTATCTATATCCGAAGTACATATTGCTGTGTATGGATGTAATGGATTGATACAATATTATGGACAGTGCTGTGCTGCTTTAAACTGTTCATTGTAATTTGTAAATAAAAGTTATCGTTTGGTGTGCAAAGAATCTCTGGCGCCTGATATTTAAAGAGGTATAGGCACTACTCCAATTAAGTAAGTGGGCCTATCCCCCTGAGGTGACTGTAAGCTGTTGTGGATGAAAGACCCTGGTTGGAATATGTAATTGCTAGGAAGCATTATAAATAGTGTTACATCTTCTTAACTTAACTTAGTATTGCTTGTTACTTGATAAAGAGAGGATGGACCTCTCAAAAACTCCATCTATTTAAAATGACCAGTTAGCCCAATAAAAAAGGTATCACCAAGTATTGCATTACTTATTTTTTTTGCATCTGTGGACTAACATGACCACTCTATCTTAACTAAATATGTATATGGCCACAATCTATTAACTAAAGTCAGTATTCAGAAAATTTTGCAAGAACTGAACAATATGGAAAGCTGATTAAATTGGAAATTGTTCCAACTGAAAAGTTCTACACATGTTGCAAATATTATATTCGCTAATATACCAGGATACGGAAATTATGGCAACCCCCGATAACAATGGACAAGCAGCCATTTGTAAAAATATTAGTATTTTTCTATATAAAAAGCGATAATTTTTAAGAGACTCCATGTCTTCAGAAATATGATTGATAGGGTAAGAGTCTACTTGACTTAACAATGCAGATGGAGTATATATGTTATTGAATAGGTGACAATTAATCAGTTATCCAGTAATTGAGTACGATGAGAATTTGATTAGCCAATTAATAATTTACTAGCTAAGCTGTCCATAAAACATTTCAGTGTTAGCGTTTAAATGAATTTTGATAGCGATCATGTTAATTAAATTTCTCATTCATGAGACATAGAGTGTTCTGTAAAATCATCATTTTTTTCCTTCTAGTATGAAAAGGAAGTCCAGTTAAAGGAGACAGACATAAAACAGACCTTTAGTGATGAAAAAAAGGGTTGATTGTTTTATTAAATCTACATTGACATTTTTGGATTATTTAAATAGAAAAATATAATTTGAATTTACAGATGATTGTGGGGTAATTAATCAAAGTTCATACAGTTGCATTTTTGCCCATATTTACATCCATTTTCAACTTCTCCAACTCCGCACAATCTCTGCGATGTGACAAATTTGCGACCAATTCTGACGCTTACTCCAGTTGCGGACTTACGGAGCTCTTCACATCAATTTGCGTGCACGTGCACAGGTAATTTGGCTATTCAGTATGCGATGGAGTCTGTCGAAGAGGTGGATTCTGCAGGGAGTACTGCTCCAAATTCACCTGTTTGCCTTCTCCACAAAAGGGTGGAAAATTGAGGGGTTGATGGCAGGGATCCAGTGTTCCATAAGGCAACTATTCATTCAAAATTAACAATGGCGACTGCGACTAAATTAGTCTACTATTAAACATGAACTAGGCACAAGGGGACATATAAAAATAAGTATATTTCACTTATATACAGTTAGTGGGATATGATGAGACTGATGTCACTGCCGTTCACTGGACGAATTCTCCTCACTCCGCATGACTTCTCATCCTACTAAAGTGCAATTGACTACACTGCACTACGCATGTGACGGCATTTGACGTTGTCCACTTCATGAATAAGAGGAAGTGAATTCGCGACTTCCTAATTGCATTGATGCGAACAGATGCGGAGACACTATGCAAGGGGTATTCAGAATTTTATGAATAACCCCCAAATTGAATGTTCTCAATGCCTAGTTCATGTTTAGTAGTAGACTAATTTAGTTACAGTCACCATTGTTACTTTTCAATAAATAGTCACCTTTCTGCAACACTGGAGCCCTGCCATAAACCCCTTAATTCACCACTCTGATCTGGCAAATGCAGACGGGTGATTTCGCAGCAGTACGTCTTGCAGAATCTGCTCCTGCATTGCACGCTGAATATCCAAATTACCTGTGCACACGCAAGCAAATTCATGCAAATAGCTCCGTAAGTCCATGACTGGAGTAAATGCCAGAAATGGTTGAAAATTTGTCACATCGCAGAGGCGTTGGAGAAGTCGTGAATGGATGCAAATAGGGCATTTACGCGACTGTTTGTACTTTAATAAATAACCCCTTTACTTTAAAGTGATGCATATAAATGAAGTCAAAGTAATTGCAGTTTTATTAATCATCTTTTTGGTAAACACTAAGCAATATAACATAGACCTTGTTATACCTGTGTATGGTTTACGTTTAGATATTTAGTCCTTATGACTAAAAAGATAAATAGTGCTTAAGGCAATAGAATAAATGTAACGGTCAAACAACAGTTAACATTGTGAGCTGGAAATCTTCTTAAAGCAAAGCTAACTACTTATATTTCAAACAGATTTAGATTGTGACACTAATCCAGAATAGAAAACTACGCCATGAAATATGGATAATTAAAAAGAACAGTATTGGGATGTCAAATGTATTCATACTGTAAACTGAGTAATAAACATAGTTATTGGAAATAGAACAGACTATTTAAAATATACTTTATACAATATTTTCTATACTTTAATCAGCAAAACTACAAAATATGATGAGCCAGTCCTTTTGAGGATAAGCAACCAAGATAATTTGTTCTCCATGTATAGACGTTTGGTACCAACTCTGCGATTTCAAGTTAGAAGTCCCAGGTGCTCAGTCAGGATAAAATGATCCTCAGCATTTGTAGGAAACACGCAGTCAGAAAGAAATATCCGGCACTTCCAGGCTTCTTAAAATGTAACTTTTACTCAACGTCAAAAAACATGACCAGTAAATGGATTAAAACAACGCTGTATTACGCATTTTACGCTATAAACCAGCGCTTAATCATAGACAAAAACACTATTAAGCACTGATTTATAGCATGAAATTCGTAAGACAACATCGTTTTAAACCATTAAATGGTCATGTTTTTTGACGCTGAATAAAAGTTACGTTTTAAGAAGCCAGATATTAATGGCACGCCCCTTCCTCTAACTGACTTTTCTCACCACAGAGGACAGCACAGATAGTTGGACAGGTCTTATCTGTGGGACAGGTCTTATCTGTGCATGCTCAGGGCTATAATCAGGCTTTTCAGATAGGAGAGGGGGAGGAGAGATTGTGGGGGTTATTCACTAAAGTCCGAATTGTTGCATATAGGTGTGAATTCGCCAGATAAAGACAGTCGTAATAGGCTGCTACTGTCGCAGTCACATCTTTATAATGAGAATATTGTCACAGTCACGACTTTATTATGGGAAAATTGTCACAATCATAACATTAAAAAATTGTCTTGACTTTACAATGGGGAAATTGTAGCGGATTTGCTATGGGAATCCGCTGTTTGTGAATTCAACAGTCGAATTCACACCTTAGTGAATAACACCCGTGTTTCTCTGTATAGTTTGTGATGTCACTCGTGGGCGGGGATTATCGGCACTGCTCAGGAAGAGTCTGTACACAAAATGGGAGGGGGCTGTTTGATTAAGAGGTGAGAACTCCTGATGATCCCAAAATAATTTTAATGTTTAAGTTTAGATTTATACTATATAAATGTAAAATATACTGTATATATATATATATATATATATTTTGTCCATAACTTTAATTACTCTTAAACTATATGTAAGCAGTTTAGGATTGTATTTATGTGGATAGGGCTATGGATGTGTAGTGATTGCTCCCTTAATATCACTCCCACAGTAAGTTAATTTTTAGGTATCATTGTCATTTTTTACTACACATGGTCTTTTCACCTTAAATTATAGTCTTATGTTGACTTCAAATGTAATAGCATATTAATAAGACTTGAGAATTGTCAAGACACACTTGACCTTTGCAGTCTTTCAATTTACACGTGAAAGGCAGTAACAGATTACTGTTATATACCTATGAAACAAATTATACCTTAATCATAGTCTTTACATGCTTAGATTTTGAATATTGCTCAATAAATCAAGATTTTAATTTTAGATCTCTATATTTTAAAAAGGTGAAAATGAAGTTTAAATGCATTAAAATTAGTTTTTATATTTTACAAATATGAAATTATTTAGAAACATATCTAGTATACAGTTTAGTTACATAAATGTTCTGAAAAAATATTAAAAGCATAGGTTATTACAAATGTTACAAATGTAGTCTATTTCTTCTGTTATATATATCAACAACAATATTAAAGATATGCATGCCACCATATCATAACTGCCCACCCTGTCCCCTCATTTACATTTGTAGCAAAATACTTAAGAGAACATGATTTGGTTGTATAAAATTTTGTAAACAACATCATACAATTAAGAATTACTCTAATATGGGTAAAATTTATTAAATTCGGAAAGACCTCTCTCTGTCTTTCCAAGTTTATCACACAAGATCTCCCGTTGTTCCCATGAGATTACTACACAAATTTTTCAATCTTGATTTTTCATTAAAAAGGTAGCCATACTACTAATGCAAAGTATGGCTAGCTTTTCCATCCAAATATTTAAAAAATCGAGATAGAAAAACTCACACAGTAATCTCGCGGAAACAATGCGAGATCTCGCACGATAAACTTGAAAAGACCGAGAGTGGTCTTTCCAACTTTAATCCATTTTGCCCTAAGCATAATAATTTATTTAGAACAGTTTTACATTTACTTTGTTATCTTTTAGATGCTAGTCATGAACACCAATAATCAAATGTGCAATAAAAACAATGTTACTGGTTGGGTGTTTAGGAAACAAATAACAAATTGCTGTAACCAGCAAGCATACAACAAAAATCACTAAAATAGTTTAAAGGATAATGAAGAAATATATGCAATGGCGATCTTAATGGTATTCTATCACTTTGTGGTGTTATTGTTTCAGCCCCTTTTGGAATGTGAGTTAGCGGTACATAAGGTATATATTGATGTCTGTATAACCTATATCTTAGTAATTCTCTTTGTTAAAGAATAGGTAATTATCATTGATATTTTCAAAAAACAATTGTTACATTAAACCTTCCCAAATCTAAAGATTTCTCATGATACTGGAAATATTAAATCCCAAACAACTTCAAAAGAATTGTTCCTTTACACTTCTAATTGGCAGGAATATAAGAAACAGAATCATTTACTAAAATTATCACATCATTAACTGACTTTTGAAGTTCACTTTACTTTCCCTAAGTTGTCATCAGCTTAGCAGAGATCTGCTTTACTGTAGCTAACCGTAATTTCTCTAGGCTGCTATTTTAATTTGTGTGCTTTCTAGAAAGTTATATAGATCTATACATAACTATTTATAGTTATAAACATCTTAGAAATGTAAATGGTTGGAATTAAGATAAAGGATAATAAATAAATGTCTACATAGACATTTGATAAAGGGGACCATACCAGAAACAAGTGGTTTGCTTCAATAAATTGGGTAGTTAACTACACTACCACTTTCTTTGCATATACTATACCACATGTTTCTACTTTTTTCCTTCAAGAACTAGAACGAGTATATTTTGGATAACACTCAATTTGGAATACTGGTATCCAGCCCAGCTCCATTGATTGTTTACAAACCTCATTTTTTTTAAATGTCTACATAGTTCTAAAAATATATTAAAATACATATGCAAAGTTTGGATAAAACATTATTTCTATTTGACATGTTCACATATAGAAAGCCAACTTAAACATTAAAATGTAAACAATTTCGGGAGCAGTAGTACTTGCCTCAGTCATGCAGTCATGCTCCCCCAGCCATTCTATGTACAGACTCTTCCTGTGCAGTGCAGATAAGCCCCACCCCCAAATGACATCACTCACTATACAGAGAGCCATTTTTTGTGGGGAAAACACCTCCCCCTCTCATTAGCTTAAAAGCCTGTTCCTAACTCTGAGCATGTGCAAATAAGAACTGACTTTGTGGTTGGCTGTGGAGAGAGAAGTCAGGGAGAGGAGGGGGCATGACTACATGCTGTCATTTCCCATACAAGGAAGTTGTTCAGAGGGATAGAGCAGTTAAAAGGGGATATTGAGACCGGCTGAGTTAAGAGGTGAGTCAGGAGTTTCTTAATTTTTATATTACTTGATAATAGGTAAATAGAGCTTTCTTTATAGCTAGGGTTTACTTAACTAAGATTTGCAGAGGAGGAAGGGGGACACTCATACTACAAACAACCAATGAATGTTTAATAAATGCAGTTTCGGCCACTGAGAGATATTCTTTAGAAAAATCAACTATAGAAAAATATGAATACTCTTATGTTATTTAGAATATGATCTTTTTACTTTAAAGTATAGTGATATATTTTATAGCATATACATTTTCACTCTTATCTTCCCAATTTTTTTTTTTTTTACCAACATGATTTCAGAATATTTAACATTTATAACGGGTTGAACTTCATTCAACAAAATCCATTGAATTTATTTAATGCATGAAAGTCTGGTGGAATAGCACTTAATCAGATGTGTGCAGTGATATGCTAATGTGTTCATTACGGTAATTTAACTTTGGAACTCTTGTGAAGTGAGGCAGGTTTGTGATGGTTTATTGATGCGGCTGAGAATAATTTCAGAAGAGTTTCAGGGAAGTGGTCAATTATTTTAATGAAACATTTCAATCACTCCATATCTTTCATGAAATAACATTTTTTTCTATAACATATTGTAATTATTACAGTAAATAACATTTCAATTAGAATCAATAAAATGAAAAAATAACATTAACGCAATGCATATTTGTATTGTAACTAGTTTTAAAGTTTAGTATAATCCAGAATAAAAATATGAATCTCAAACAACACAAACAAGGAGAAACAGTACTTTTGCCACTGTTTTAATGGCAGTAAATTAACATTATCATCAATTTTTAAATGGTTTATTCTGGCGTTGTGTTAATTAGGTGATATGCTGCTAGGCCATCAATAACAAAACTGATCATAATACCATTTATTTCACTTATAATAAAATAGAAAAATAAGAAAAAATTGTACTTTGAATTTGCCATATTTTCCTTTTACTAGTCAGAAATTGCAGCAACAATTACCATATTTTTTGCTCCATAAGACGAACCTGACCATAAGACGCACCTAGAATTTTAAGCAGGAAAATAAGAAAAAAAAATTCTGAACCAAATGGTGTGCTAAAATATTTAAAGGGGAACTAATGGTAGAAATTAAATTAATATACTATAAAATATACCTGGCACAAGCTGGGAAGTCCTAACTGTCATTATTTTTACTGATATCATGATATCAATATCAGCAATATCTGAAATATCTAAATTTTGTCAATATCGCCAATATCAATATCACGACATTGAATTTTCCAGCGATATTATGAATTTTCCATAGAAATAAACAGATTAAAAATTTTCATCAATATCAATATCACAATATCGGTAAAAATCATTCGATATTGCGATATTGACATTTTCAATTTTATTAAATTTCACCCAAGGGTAATTCAGGAACAATTGAACTTACCTTGCGATGCTTCTCTTCACTTCGCCGAGTCGGGTACATGCTCCCTGGTCTCCTGCAAGCAGAGATCTGTGAATGCTTTAATGGTAATTCGGCTCACCTCGGACCACTCGAGTCATCTTGCTGAGCCAAAGTACCTTTAAAGCATTCGCTGATCTCTACTTGCAGGAAACCAGGGAGCATGTGCTCGACTAAGTGAAGTGAAGAGAAGCATCGCAAGGTAAGTTCAATTGTTCCTGAATTTTCCCCTAAGACTTCAATTATTTTCTTTTCTGTAGAGTGACGTGCTATTGTTTTTTTCTTTAAAGGCAGCTTTATTTATGCCCCCTCCAAAAAAATAGGGCAGCCAAAAATTAGGAAATCAATATTCAATTTAACTTCCTACGTTTCATTACTTTTGTCTCCTTCTTCTTTATAAATTGAAAAGAAATTTGTACCACAAAAAAAAAAGTTTTGATTGGGGGAAATATATCAAGTAGTGTTAATGTAAAAAATAGACGCAATTTACTTTGCTTCCATTTATTAGCAATTTTTCATTCACTTTACATCCATTGCACCAGCTGTGCCAGGCACACTTGATTTATGAAGGTTAGAATGATTTTAAGACCTGTTAACGCCTGCCTGAACCCTGGCATTAGAGAACCAGGTACACATTTGTGTAAAAAATATTAGCAATTTCTATTTTGTGTCCTTTTTTCACACCAATGACTGGTTTGTGAAAAAAATGTTAGAAAAATGTTAGGAATTTCTGTTTGTGTCCAAATGTTAGCAATTATTATTTGTGCATGGAAATTGCTAACATTTTGCTAATATTTGGACACAAACGGGAAATGCTAACATTTTTTACATAAACTAATAATTAGTGTTAAAAAAAAAGGACACAAATTGCTAACATTTTTACACAAAAATTGAAGTTATCATTAGGTACTCATTTAGGGGGGAATTCACCATTGTGCGAAGTGAGCTCCGAATCCTTCGGCTCAC
>WMED01008166.1:0-17113 GCA_019650415.1 Pipa parva | reverse complement strand
GACATTACATGTTTCAGGCCTTGCCCTTTTTCAAATGTCCTTTGAATGTAATGTCATGCATTAAATAAAGTCACCTGGTAGCACGCTACCGTTTGCTGGTTTCCTGTTTAAAATTTCCAAATCATGTATATGTGTATATATATATATATATATATATATATATATATATATATATATATATACACGTGTGTATAACTTAAAAACTTCTAAAAGTAAATATTAAATATGTCAGACATCACTTATTTTACAGAATTAGATTAAAATTAATTTAGCATTCCTGATCTTGAAAACCTGGTAACACCCAAGGAACTGGAAACTTGAATCAAAACAAGACTGTCAGTTTGTTCTGAAAAACATAATCAAAGTCTTCATTTCTAGCATTTTCCTAAGACACGGTATGCCTTACCTGATCTTGCTAAGATGTGCTTGAGTTGCCATATCCATGATCTTTGCATAATTCATTAATACACCCCTAGCTGTACAATCAAATAGGTGAAAAATAATCATTAGTGTCAATGGATCCTGATAACCTTATTTGCGACACAGTAATACATTTGACCTAAATTAACTCAGCATTCATTGTCAAAACACACATATTTAGGTCAATCCAGATAGCTTTTTTACATTGTACATTATTCAGATTTGGAACTCATGTTTTTTTCCTCTTGTTAAAATCATCTGTAGTGCATTTATATATTGCAAAATTCCTTTTTCTTCTCTTATCACCACTCAAGCCTTCCTAACCCTAGCAGACAGGGTGTCCTTAAAATTCCCAACTGGAATGTAAATCAGGTGGATTTTTATTAATATCTATCTACTGTATTTCTTTATTACAGAATGTCTCTAAGATATTACTATAGTACTCACAGATGCTGCATTTATAAAGCAGCCAAGAAAGCAGCTGGCTTTGATAAGAAGAAGTGGTTTTATTACCCCACTATATCTGCAAGATCAATGGTATACATTCCTCTAATAAAACTGCTAAGAATACAATGGTGGATTTACATAGATATCTATTCAGTGTGAAGAATGTTCATATATTTTGCAGGGAAGACATCTTGATGTTTCTTACCTTCCAGAACATGTTTTAAAGGAACAGTATGGGCAAAAAAAAACCACATTTAATTATTTTTGTTAATTACTAACTTGTATTAATTGCATTTTATTATTAATTTAAAAAAAAAAAAATTACCTGTAAAGAAGTGCTGTACAGCACTTCCGTGTTGTAGACTCAATCTTCATTCTCTGCTGGCAACTCAATGGCATCCAGAGTCTCCAGATCTCCTCTAAGATGCACAGCACTCTCTAGACGCGCTGATAATGAAGCCCCGCACCGGCATTTCCTATGTCACATGGTAGAGTGTGCATGTGATCAATGCGTCCTCCCTTGATGATGTGCACACTCTCCCATGTGACATAGGAAATGTCAGTGCGGGGCTTCATTATCAGCGCAACTGGAGAGGACTGCGCTTCTTAGAGGGGATCTGGAGACTCGGGATGCCATAGAGTCGCTGGCAGAGAATGAAGATATAGTCTACAACACGGAAGTGCTGTACAACACTTCTTTACAGGTAAGAATTTTAATTTTTTAAACGGATAATAAATGCATTTAATAAAAGTTAGTAATTAACATAAATAAATGTGTTTTGGTTTTTTTTTTTGGTCATACTGTTCCTTTAAAGATGTGAATGCATTTAAAATAACATATATAAATATAAAATGCCAATATGTATATTGACATTAAACAATGAGTAAAATATTGATTATTGTTATTAAAAGTTATGTATTTGCATAGTTAAAGAGTTAGTAAGGTTAACAAAGTCTCATGGCTGTAAACTTGAACTCATTTACTCTGGTTGATTCAGAGGAAGGCAAAACAACTGTTTAAGGTTTGGTTAGTTTGCTTTACGTAAGGCAAATAAAATGATCTCAACCACTAGAGTTACAATACTGGATCAACATTCTACAAAGTATTCTTACTGATCAATGTAAATAGTACTTGATTATTATACTCTGTGGGGGGATATTTATCAAGTTTTATTTTTACAGGATTGAAAATAACTTTTCGATGTTAAAAAATGCATAAAAAGGTGATTTTCTACAGCAAAAACAGCATTTTTAAATAGGCAATTCCAACATAAAATAAACACTGTTTATGCAGCATTAGGTGGTCAAAAAACCTTTAGCCTTTGATACATTTCTCTCTATATCTGTTTTAGGTAGAGTTTGCAAGCTAGCTTCTGAAATCTATGAGGTAGTTATGAATGTCCAGTGAGCCTTCAACCCCTATATAAATTCAGTTTGGCTTTATTACTGTTTTCTTAATGGAATTTTTTTTTCCTTTATTTTTAAAGGACACATTTGAAAAGTAGTTTAGCTGTCATGTCAACATTTATAAAAATTTCAAATATTGCTTACTTCTTACCAAATGGTATTTTTTTCTTGTTCTGTTATAAAGGTCCCTTAACACATACAGTATGTAGGGGTTTTCTCTTTATGATTAGGAGTTAAAGTATTTGTAGAATCGCTAATCCTAAAAGAAACTTGCATCAATCAGTTGCAGTGTTATGAAACAGTCGGTTGCCATTTTGCAAACACCATTGGTACTTTATTAGGTTAGCCAGGAATTATGTTACATTAACTGTATACTAAAGTTATCCTAAACAAACACCATTTCCATAACCAGCCATCACTCAAGTAACTTATTTATCATATAGTTTCCATTGTGAACTTTATTCTCACTCTACAGTAGATGGGACAATACTTTTGAATTGTATTATTATCATGCCTAGAAACTTATCTTTTTAGAGCCACAGATTGTACAATTGGATATGCAGAAAATAAAGGCTTTTAGAAGTTCCTGTCTGTATTCGAGTGGTATTTGATATGAACAGGATTTTTCTGACTTTATCACGATACAATTATTCAATTCTGAAGTCAAGCTATAGTGGTTTTATGTATGCAGCTGTGCCCGATGAAGAGGCCTTAGGAGCCTCGAAAGCTTGCATTTACCATCTACTCCATTGGCCAATAAAAGGCATCACCTACACTCGCTTGACTTTATGTATGCAGCTATGGAACCCTTTTTTTAGTAATGCTGTCTATATTTTTATGTACTCTCTAGCATTACAATATAGGTCAGCTGGAATCAATATATATATATATATATATATATATATATATATATAATATTTTAGGTCCTTTAGTTATATAACTAAAGGACCTAAAATATTAATTTAGTTCATCATTTTTAATATGAAGTTTATGAACTTGAATGAAAGGGGAGCAGCTGCATACTATGATTATGGAAGAGTATGAGAGCAAATTAAATAATATAATGTTCACATAAGTGCTTGGGTAAACAGAATGAAACTGTATTTAGTGAACCACTGTTTTAAAGAATAGCCATTCAACTATATGTCGAGTAAAGGTCAACAATGGAAAGTACAGCTGTTAAGAGTTATTTTTGGAAAGTATTTGTTCATATAATAAGAAAGGAAGAAAATGTATTATACACTTAACTGTAGTATTTTACCACAGATAAGAATTATACAGACTAAACTGTAAAGAACTGGTTAGAAAATGTTATTTGACTCTGCTTATTATTATTATTAAAATAACAATTATGCATTATAAATTAGCACATTGTGTTTAACACGTTTGTTCACACAATTTGTATGTGCTATTTATAAAACACATTACACTACTACATAATTGTTATTAGATCCCTCAGTGCACTAAAATTACCAATATATGTCTACACTACACTCCTTCCCAGCCAGCGCTATGAGAAGCATCGAGGGAATCATCACGAGCCGGCTAATTACAGCACAGCTCATGCTGTGACTGTAATCAATTGGCTCAGAGTGAGGTAAGTATTTTAACTGTCGTTTATTTTTTTTTTTACATTAGTTCTCTTTTAAGGGCTTTGTAGATAACATGGGCCCATCCTGTACTACCTCATAGGCCAGAAAAGCAGGTAATTTTAACAAAAATTCTATATTACTTGTATTTCACAGTTGAAAAGGACCCTGATCCCAGTACTTAAGTAGTGAGGTTCGCAACTCCCACCCCTTTCCCCACAAAATAACTAGCTAATTACTTTGAAATTTTGTTGGACTACATTACATTTTTTAAATTGTTGCGTAGTACTTTCAGATCATAGCTGGGCAAATAGTATCTGTTGTGCATTTGTTAAAAATAGGCAATGTTACCATACTTTATTATTACATTCTACATTATTGACAACATCCTAAAAAAAAGCATGAATATCTATCAAACTGACATGGAGTGACAATGTCCCCATTTTTTTTTCCTATGGAGATTATTATTATCACTGGAGAATAACTACATAAATTACAAAAAAAGTGTTTTTTTACATTATTTATAATGCTAGACAATTCCTAGCACATGTACAGGACAATTCACACAATAAGAATTACGCCCCCCTGTGTTTCTTTGCTGAAAACTAGGCTTTTTGTTGTATTTTTTGCTGGTTATTTAGCTTTTAGAAACATTGTTGAGAAACGCTTCGCTCTTTAATGCATTGTTGCTTGCTACTTATTGGATACATTGTTGCAAGTTGGAATTTTATATACTCTTAGTTGTATCTTTTATATCCTCTTGGATGCTGGCCCTAATTGTTTTTAGAAAGCTAATCTCAAAGGTTAACTAATTTCACAGACTGGCTGTCATGCTAAATGCCAGCTAGCCTATGACTAGCTAATAGTATGTATGTATAATTTTATTTATAAAGCGCCACAAATTTACACAGCGCTGTACAATTCAGAGATACAAGTACAATATAGACAAGGAAAAGTGCATTAAACAATACAAGTAAAATATCACAAGGATACATCACCCTTAATATTACCCTTTTAGGTTGGCAAGCTGCATGCCCTGCAAGCTTTTAGTTTCATTACTGAAAGAAAGAGCACAGCACCATTTAGGACTGCCCATCATACTTTTTGCTCCATGTTTATTTATAGCACAGTCCTTCTCTGTGCATGTGTAAGCCCTGCAAGCTTATCAGCTTTATATACATGTCAATGCGGGGTCAGAGGGCCAAGGAGGCTGTTCAGTGTGAAAGAGAAGACTGTGCCAGCATGCCAGCCAGACAGTGACATTAACTCTCATTTAAGTGACAGTGTTTTATACCTGATTTGAGGCAAGAAGAGTGGGACAACACAACACATCATATGCATTTATTGTAGAGGTAAAATCTTATACCATAATATTTTTTTACCACTTACATGTTACTCCTGTTAAACCCTCACAACATAGGTAGGGTATCCTGAGACTTTTACTTCAGATTTAACATTACACCTTTCCATTATTATCACATGATTTTTTCTTGTCCCCAAAATGCACAGTTCTGAAGAAAAATAGTGTCTTTTAACCATAAAAGTGCTCCTTCCCTGAATATACCTACCTTATATAGACTCCTTAATTAAACAAAGTTGCAAAATGCAATACTCCACTGGAAGGGCTCCTATTTGCCTTCCCTCATGGCATACCAATATGTATCCCAGTGGTCACCCCCAGTGGAGCCAGATCCAATACGAGTATAATATCACAAGGATACTTCACTTTAAGTGCTAGGTTGCAGTTGACACAAGAGGTTGAAAGTCGCTGCCCCATAGACTTTACAATTGAAATGCAATTCTGTAATTCCTTCCTTGCATAATCTCTTTTCTAACGAATTATGCAGATATATTAAATTTACATATATATTATATATTTCATGCTTTGTTTTTGTCCATTGTAATGTATTTGTATTGTTACATAATAAAGAATTTTCCTTTACAAATTAATTTTGATTTTTTTTGACTACTAAATTACCCAGTGTCAAACTAGGGATTATGGGCGCACTGGATTGCCCACCCCTGTGCCGGCCATGTCAAGCGGTATTATGCCGATACAAGAAGTGGCCGGTGAGGGGGGAGATCTTTGCCCTGTTGAGCTGCTTGGACCCCTGGATTTGTCAGGTGGGCCCCCTCCAGGCCCCAGGGAAAAGATCAAGACCCACTAGGGTGAATTAAAAGAAAAAAGCTCTTACACTTGACTACAGTGTGGGTGGAACAGCAGATAGGCATCTTAATAAGTAAAACATAATAATAACAATTAGAAGAATGTTGCATTGAGAATTTTTATAATTAAAAAAACAATACTTTTTTTACTTTCCACCACCTTTAAATATGATATATATAATCATTATAGGTCATGTTTTAAGACTACTACTACTAACATTTTACCACTTATTTGGTTACAACATTGTACATACATGTACAATAAAAATGTCGGCAATGACAATAAAATGCATGTTTATAAACCTTACAACTGTCCAACAGGAAATGGTTAATGCCAGGTCAAAACTTCCAAACAGTTTTTAGACAATTCAATTTCACATTTTTTTTGTATGTAAATACTATGTCAATTCTACTTCTCCCAATACTCCAGCTATTCTCCTCTGCCGTTTTATCCTGTCTCAAATAACTTTTTATGTTATTATGTTATTTTGTATTTGCATTGCACTAATTTAATTACAGAACAATTTCTTTAAGGGGGCACTATAGTGCTGATATAACTGCACACATACACATAAAACTCCTTTACAATAAACCAATTGCTAACACAAATAGTTAAAAAAATGTTTAGGGAAGAAATATTACTTTCCATTTGTTTCACTGATTAGTTCTAGTGAAAGCTGACATTTTGTCCTTCCCCGCTTCTCCCCACACTTTTCCCTCTTGCAAGTTAGGCAACATCAGAAGAAAAAGCTGTCTGACTGGTATTGGTTGAGGAGTGTGCTGACCTTTAGGCCTCATCAATCATGTTTGTTTACATTTCTGAACAGCAGGGAATGCAGAAGATTAGAGGCTGGGGCTCAGGAAAGCTAACTTGTGCGCAGGCATTAAAGTAGTAAGTAGGGCAAAAATGTCCAGACAAGGGTACCCTTTCATGGAAAGCTGGCCAGTATATATCACACACACACACATTTCCTGGTATGAGAGTTCTTCAGTGCTGCTTAAAGGGGGCACTATAGTGCTGATATAACTGCACACGTATATATACTGTATATAAACCTCCTTTATACTAAGCTGACACAAATAGTTAAAAAAAATGTTTAGGGAAGAAATAATACTTGCATTTTGCTTCCCTTAATTAGTTTTCCTGAAAGCTGACATTTTCCTCCCCCCGCTCACCCTCCTCTTTCTGTTCTGCAACACAGGCAACACAAGAAGAAAAAGATGCCTGGCTGCTATTGGTTAAGCAATGTGCTGAAATTTGGCTGCATAAATTAAGTTGGAATGTAGGAAATTACAGAGGGAAAGCTGACTTGTGCACATGTACTATGTAATAAGTAGGGCAAAAATTACAGGGGGAGGGTACCTTTTCATGGCAAACTGACCAGTAGAAATCACACGCATTTTCTGGTGCAGGCATTTATCAGTGCTGCCTACTCAATCATTCTGTGTCACATGAAACATCTACTGAGAAACACTTGTTACTAAGGTATAGTACTGCATATGTAAAGATGTAATTTGACTAAAGTGAGAATTCAACTGTCAAATTCTCAAACATTGAATTCCAATAGCAAATCTGCAACCATGACAATTGTAAAGTTGTGACTGCGGCAATATTCCCATAGTAAAGCCACAACCATGACAATATTCCCTAATAAAGTTGCGACTGAGACAGTAGCAGTCTACTGTGTCCATCTTTAGCTGGCGAATTCATACCTTAACACAACGCAATATGAACTTTGGCCAATAATCACCTTAATGTTTCAACAAGCAAATACTGCAATAAACCTGAATAGAGAATCTAAAAAAGGGGAATGCAAACAATAGGTTTGAGCTTGTTGCTGCTCTTCATATTTTATGTTTTTAATTTAACTTTCAAGATATATAAGTATCAGGCTAGTAATTTTCCACATATCTGTGAAAAAACATTCATGCTCTCCAATGTTATATGATACAGACATATATTGTGTATTGGTGAAATTTACATGCTCTCTCTCACCCTTATCACAATGATAATATGCAGCCAAAAAAGCAAATGCATATAAAACTGTTGATACAAAGCTTCCCATAAATTTTGATAATATTAATCAGCACGTTAAAATTATGAATGGAAACTTTCCTACCAACCAGCACAGCAGGTATCTGAAATTCTAGATTACAGCTTATAAGGAACAACAATTGCAGAGTGAAAAAAAAAAAAAGATTCTGCATTGTACAAGTCAAGACAATTGTGAAAGAGCTATGATCCTAATTATTATAATTATTATAAAGGATTTTGTTCTTGACTGTGTAAAGCATATGATACACGGATATGGGTGACTACTGTGATAAATGGTTCATTGGTTTGTGTAATGGTGTGTGAGTCAGCACATACTCATTCGGATCACATTTTATGTGATTCTGGATAAGTCCCTTTATCTCACAATGCCTTGAGTTCCTGAAATAGATTAGAACAGCTACAGGTCCCAAGATTTATAATGCCTGAATAGTTTCATAGTTGCTTCTTGTGTTACCGTACAATAAATGCAGGATGAAGAAAATGTTAAGAATAAGGGGGTGCCATACTTGTTTCAAACCTACAATCGTACAATACATTAGCATATTACTGCTATTACTTTGTAAAGATATGTAAGTAAGGAGTCTGGTATTTCTTCTTTCATCTCATAGTTGCAGTGTATTGAAATGTAAAAAAACCTTATAATTTCTTAAATTATACCAAATGTAAATGTCAATGTCTATTTTTAGCTATTTAAAATACAGGTATATCTAACTATGCAATTCTACCTCTATCTGCTTATGGCAAACATATTAATTGTTTTTTTTTTCATTGTATAATGCAAACCCTTTAAAGTTATCTGTTTTTTATTCCTTGGGGTAAGTATCATGAGTCATTCAATCAACATCTTATCCCAGTGGTATATTACATTATTTAAGCAATTTTATATAATAGGGAAGATTATTCTTCATAAGACTGATGACTTATGGATAGAATTGTAAAATGACCTCTACAGTTACAGCTGGTTGCTTGCTCTCATGAATATGCAATCCTATAGGAGGATTATACAATACTATTTTAGCTGTCTATATGAAAACAATACACGACAGGTGCATTTTGAAATAGTGTGTAAAACTCAGATCACACTCCCTGGTTACTAAGGGGTATTGACTATGTATTAATTCATCCAAAAGCATTTTCCTGGTAATTTTCAATCTAAAGCATGATTAGATAATGTGATTATTTTACAATTTTTCTTACATATTCACCCTTTTTTTTATTAGCGCTTCATATTTTGTGCCTTTATTATTGCCACTGCAAAGTGTTAGAAGTCATTTGGATATTACAAAGGCTTGCTTTTCCTTTGATTTTAAAGAGCCTATGCCAGTTTTCAGATATGTCTAGTTGTCTAAAGACCTATATTTTCTATAAGAAGCAACATTTTAAAAAATGTAAAAAAAAAAAAAAGAAAAAGAGAAAAATGTCTTCAGTACCTTCCTGAACAACTTTACTTAATAGCTCAAGAAATGAAAATGATTTGAAACAAGTGTTTTTGCCATATAGATAAATTTTACTTTATAACCTGAAATAACTAAAACAATTTATTGAGATTGGAAGCTGTACAGGTCAGGGACCTCCACCTACTTGCTTCAGTCACTTCCTGGCAATTAGAGTGATCTATCTTGAATTTATTTTGTCATTTACATTTTCAATAATATGGTTAAATTGTACTGCGCTGTGTAACCTAGTAACATATAGTAACATAGTAAAATAGTTTATAAGGCCAAAAAAAGACACAAGTCCATCCAGTTCTGCCTATTTTCTTGCAATGTTAATCCAGAGGAGGTAAAAAAACCCATGAGCCAAGAGCCAATTAGGAGAAAAAAATCCTTCCCGAATATGGCAATCAGAATAATTCCCTGGATCAAGATCCCACCTTCATTTATCTATTACCCATAACGTGTAATTTGTGTTACATAGTGATATCATTGTCAAATCAATATTTCACCTCTAGGGGGTAATTCAGAAGAGTGTGAAGTAAGGTGTGGAGTTCTCGCCTCACTTCGGCTCACCTCGCGACCACTCGAGTCGCCTCGCGAGACTGGAATTCCTTTAAAGCATTTGCTGATCTCCGTGTGCAGGAGAGCAGGGACGCGCGTACCAGTCTCGGCGAGGTGAATCGAAGGGTCGCCAGGTAAGTTTGCACTTTCCTGAATTACCCCCTTAAATGGGACTCAAACTTGCCTACTTAAGTTTACTAGATAATTTACAAAAAAATAAATAAATAAAAAATATTCTAATCTAATTTAAAAGGATAAAATAGAAATATTTGATTGTTAATGATAATTTTGAAACAGTCTCCCTGTATGAAAAACATAAGACAGATATATTCTAGAATGACATGTAATTTTTATACTCCTTATTATAACAGTTAAATACAAAATCATGACCTTAACTTGCATTTCATGTAAACATTTATGTCCTCAACGATTTATGTTTTTTTTTCACATAATTTCTGTTTGATAATGTTGTAGCTCCCTCCATGCAGTACACTGTGAAACAGACAAGACTTAACTGCTGTATTTCAGCTGAAGAAAAGAGATAATGGCCTAGAATTTAAATCCAGGCATTATCAGAAGCAGTTTCCATTCATATCAGAAAGGAAGATGTAGCAAGCTTCCATTCCATACTGGCACATTTACCTTACATGCCATGAATGTTAATGAGAGATGACTACTGAAGGTTTTATTGATTTACTAGTATGAATTAAATATCATAATACGTGTTATTCAATATTGCAGTTGTAATTATCTACAAATATAAACATTTTTGTTCTTTTTTTCTGTTCTTATAATTCATAGGCTAAACAAGCATTGATCAACAAAATATTACAAGAAATTGTTTTCTTGGATACTCTGCTAAATTGTTTTTGTAATTACATTCTGATGGGAACTTGCTTTGCTTTGAATGAGTCTCTTGAGTTAAAAAGGATATAATTGTTCAACACTTAGAATGTTTAATTTTTTTAAATCTAACTTACATACTTAAAGGGGGCACTATAGTGCTAATATAACTGCACACATACATATAAAGCTCCTTTATATTAAGCCAATTTCTGACACAAATAGTTAAAAAAAAGTTTAGGGAAAAAATAATGCTTACAGTTTACTTCCCTTAATTAGTTTTCCTGAGAGCTGACATTTCCCTCCCCCTGCTCCCCCTCATCTTTCTGTTCTGCAAGTCAGGCAACATGAGAAGAAAAGGCTGGATGACTGCTATTGGTTAAACAGTGTGCTGACCTTTTCACTGCATAAATTAAGCTTGAAATGCAGGAGATTACAGAGGGAAAGCTGACTTGTGCACATATGCTAAGTAGTAATGGAAAACTGGCCAGTACACATCACACACACACACACACACACACACACATTTCCTGGTGCAGGAGTTTATCAGTGCTACCTAATCAATCATTCTGTGCCACATGAAACATCTACTGGGGAGAAACACTTCTCACTAAGGTATAGTACTGCATATGTAAAGATGTAATTTGACTATAGTTCCCCTTTAAAAGAAGAACAAAAAATCATGCCCCATGGATATGTTATATTAGGGTCAGAGTGAATCAGACTGGCTTATTTGGAGATATTCCTTTTATGAACAAAGAGATCAGCTTGTGTGTATGTAAATTAAATTGTCACAATAAATGTTCATCAGAGAGAAACTAGAAGAAGCTATCAAGAACTTTTCACCTTTAGAGTTTTTTCTTTCTATATATTCCCATATGCAATGAGTTATAACATACATCTACATTTGAATATAACCAAACAGGAACATGATCAAATGGAAGATAAAACATTACCTAAGGGACAATGAAAGAGGATTTTAACCCCTACAAACTTTCCTCTGTGCCTATGGATCCACTGTTGACCCAAAGGAAACTTTTAATTGCCTAAACCAAAACTTTGTTAAGTTTGGTAAAGTAGATCACTAGTAAACATGATTAAGGTGGTAATTCAGGAAAGATCAAAGTACCCTTCCGAAGCTTCTTATCACTTCGCCGAGTCGGGTATGCGCTCATTGGTCTCCTGCAATCGGAGATCAGCGAACGCTTTAAAGGTACTTCGGCTCACCTCGCAACTACTCGAGTCGCCTCGTCGAAGTATCTTTAAAGCGTTCACTGATCTCCAAGTCCAGGAGACCAGTGAGCGCATACCCGACTCGGCAAAGTGATGAGAAGCTTCGGAAAGGTACTTTGATCTTTCCTGAATTACCCCCTAAGTGTTACTGATTTCTGATACTCATTAGTAAATTGGTGTACTTCATTGAATTTAAAATGACTATCCTGCCTGTGAATTCAGAAGGTATTCATATTTGTAGAAGGACTTGTTTGCTCAGTTTGATGAAATGTATGCACATAGAGCAATGAGACCTACAACTCCTGGATATTTTGCATGTAATATGGTGCAGAGACATGTTTTTTTCTGGTACTATATTGTGCTTTGAAATTGTGGATGCTCCTTTGAAATTAAATAGACATATTTTAGAAAAGATATACTTCAGTTTATACATTACAATTTTTTAAAATCTATTTCTGTGTTTACGGAAAATGATTCTCAGCAGCTTTAATAATAATTTAACATGTATTATTTGTTTAATTGTACGTATTTTATATATGCCATTATATGTGCTTTAAGGATATGCAGCAAAAAAAAGGCTTAAGCCATATTAGTCCAGTTGTATAGTAAGAAAGATGAGTACTGGTAGTATTATATGATACTTTATATGAATGCAAATAAGATGAAAGATGTTAAACACCTCTTTTTTAGTGTGGCGCCAAAATCAAACAATGTAAATGAAATGAAAGTCCACAAAAAAGTCCTTTTAAATACTTGCGCTAAACCAAAGCTTGAGGATAGTCCACCTATTTATCCTTCTTGTATCAGAAAAGAAAATAGAGACCTGTGTTCCCATATTTTTGCCTGTATTTACCATTTAATATGTGAGTACCATTTCTCTATTAAAGCACTCTTTGTTTGAAGCTCTGCACTATCAGTGTTTTTCATTTTGAGGTGAAGATTGTCGCCAAGCCTGATTTATTAAAGTTTCTCCATTCATGAGTGCCATTGGGGCCGTTTATGAAAGCTCATTTGTACTTCCCATTTGGTAAGTGCAACCACTAGGGGGGGCTTTCTCTTCCCCCATGTTGTTATTTGCACCATACTCCATATTTCATCACCTTATATGAACCACCTATTGGGATATCTACTATTACACAAGTCTTAATTTCTTTACACCAGTGGTGTGTAATTATATGACTATATCACACTAGGAGACTGTTCCCTCTCCTGTTTTATGTCTTTGCGCTACCTACAAATTCCACAAGTTTTCCAAAGAATCTATTCTTTTTTTATATGATACTTTATATGGACTAAAAGTTCATTGTATAAGACAAGCTTTTGAGAGATATTCTCTCTTTCTCAGATCAAAGCAATACTGGGAGTACTTGTAGCAGGCATTTGTAACAACCTTTTTATATTGTAACCTTTCTCCATCTGTATAGGAAGGGCATGCTACAACATGTAACAGAGTTAACCGATGCTTTGAGAATTTGGAAACTTTTTTGTGATTGACAACATCTAAGGAGTCACAGAAAACTAAATATGAATAACCATATTAAAATATCATCAGCAGGGGTGGAACTTCAGGAAGGCAGGCCCTGATACATCCCCCCCCCCCCCCCCCCCCCCCCCCCCCCCCCCCCCCCCCCCCCCACACACACACACACCCCGGCACTCTACAATAGAGTGGTGATGACATCTGTATGTATTTCACCTGTACTAATTATTTGCTTTTGTTACCGATTTTTTAAATTATTTTAACACTAGTAATGTGCACTCATACACTATACTTTAGATATAGAAGTGTAATCACAAATGCATGGTAAGATATTATGAATCACAACTTGACATATTATATAATATAATGTAATTATGATAAACCTCATTAATATACTCTTTTTTTATGTTGAACACACCACAAATGATGATATATTGTGACTGTACAGACAAAATATCTCCTACATTTCCAATTGTTTTAGCAGGAAGAATTTCAATTATCTCTAAGTGGTTGGTAATTCCATTCAAAGAACAACAAGTAAAACCTAATCTAAAGATCAATTTAAAAATAACACTTAAGGGAATATTTTCAAAACTGAAAAAAATAATCTGACTTTTAGATCTGTATTGCCCAAATCTTTTTAGCATTTTTGTAATGAAAAATTGCAGTAAAAAAATACTGAAAAACAACATCAAAGACTTACTCATTAGCAATTGTACCTGCTGCATCCCAATACGATAAACTGAACAGTGCCATGATTCAGCAGGGTAAACAGCACCTCCTATTTATGTCTTAGGGGCCTAATCACAGGTGCAACAACTACACATCTCCAGGCTCTATCTGTAACATGTTCAAGAAAGGTCTGCAGGCTATCCAACAATACAAACTGGAGGTGCTTTCATTTTAACAAATTTTATCATTCACCAGTTCCCACTCCACTGGTTTACTCAACCAAAATCAATAAAATACACTCTTTATTTGAATATTTAATGCATACAGCTGTCACTGTTTGTAGGGATTCCAGTCTCGGCGAGAACAAAAGAGTTGCCTCGACGAGACTGGAATCCCTTTAATGTGCTCACTGATGTCCACGTGCAGGACATCAGTGAGCACATATCAGTCTGTGCGAAGTGAGCCAAAGGCTTCGGAGCTCACTTCGCACAATCCTGAATTCCCCCTAGGTCTAAAAAATGATATGCCACATGATATATTTATAGTGACGGACCAGATCAATCCTTTAAACATGAACTCATATAATTAATTAAGTAGGTGTCGGATCATTTAAATGTATCTGTTAATTTATTTCACGCAGCCTATCTAGATTTAAAGGATGACCTGGACAGATAGGTGAATGTGAAAACTTCCTTTAGCTTAATATCTAACTTCACATCTAAAAAAAACAACAAATCTACAGCACAAAATAAACTGAATAAGATATTTATTTAATTAGAGAGATAATGAAATATTTTAAATATATCCCAGCGACACAGTTTGCAAGTGTTATTTACTAAAGTAATTGTCTAGGGACGGAATCCTAACCTGCAGTGAGAGAAACATGGAGGAAATGTGTCAAATGGCATTAACATAAAAAATAGATGCAATGTATTCACATATGTTACATGCATTTATGCCATCATATTATGCACTTTGTGTGCATTTTTGTAACAGTTGCATCTATCTTTTATATTTGCAAAACATCAGAATGCTTTTATAAACCTATTTTAAGAAGTAGCATTAATGCCTGCCGTTAACCCATGCATTGGACAGGCACATACTGTATGTATTTAAAAAAAAATGTTAGCAATTTCCATTTGCATTCTTTCTCCTATAGATGAATGATTCATTATTAAAAAGGTAGAATTTTTTTAGAGTAGAGTCAAAGTTATTGGCATACTTTTAATGACGCATATTACTATTTAACCCTTTTTTCCCTTAGTGACACTGTTGCTTAGTAAATTCCCTGTGTATTTTGCACATTTTAGCAGACAGGGGGTTATTCGCTAAGGTGTGGATTCGACTGTTGAATTCACAAACAGTGGATTTCCATAACAAATCCGCTACAATTTCCCCATTGTAAAGTTGCGACAATTTTTTAATGTTAAGATTGCGACAATTTTCCCATAATAAAGTCACGACTTCACCAACGAAAACAACACAATGTGTGCTTAAAGCAGCGCCGCTATGATAAAAACCAATAATACAAATTATAGTGTCCAAACAATAATGTCCTTGATGATGTGCCGCCTCCTCTTTCGGGAGTCCGCTTCTTCCTCCCTTATGACCAGAAATGATTCAGCAAAATCTAGAAGTGAGGAAGCGCACAAAAATGCACCACATAGTGCCTTAAATGTTATACAAGATATATAGTGATAGTGACCCAAACGTGCCGGTCGGTATTAGTAACCGATGTGCTGAACACGACTGCGACAATATTCTCATTATAAAGCAGCGACTGCGACAGTAGCAGCCTATTGCAACTATCTTTATCTGGCGAATTCGCACCTATACGCAACAATTCGGACATTAGTGAATAACCCCCACAATCTATGCCTTTTATAGTTGTTAAGTTTTAAAAATCCTTGCATTGTTATTTCAGTAACAATAACAAAATTGCTGCATTGCTAATAAAAAAAAACGATAAAATGGTTTTGCAGCTTTTATTGTAATTATATTAAATAAGTAAGTAATCATAATCAAATCAAAAACTGAATAAGGAAAGGAAAACTGACATCTAAACTGCAGCTATATATTTCCTCACTCTCTCTGCAATACCTCTATACAAACAAAATCCTGAATGTGTTCCTGGTTCAAGCATGAACCTACTTAACAATATACTAAGTAAGCACTGAGCTCAAAATCATGCTTGTCAATGCTACAGAAAACATTTAATACTAAAAAAAAAGGTGAGGCTAAAAGCTGTGGTGTTAATAAGAGTACTAATCAAGTGCAGAGGCCTGATCATATGGAATAATTAAATAGCTGTCTTTGATTGTTTCCAATGTAGCATATAAGTGTGGGACAGAATGCAGCTTGTGTGATAGTGGTTAAGTGACAGGAGTAAGGCATTATGATGTTATTTGAACCCCCTTTCCCTTCATTAGATATGTTCTTCCTATTTTTTTGAGTAGTTCTTGCAAAGACTGACCATAATTTACAATACACATGATATAGTTGCTCTAGATCAAGCTGGTGGAAGAAACATTAAACATAGTAAGTTTTAATGCTTTATAGACCTGGATCTGTGGGCTATCAAAAGAAACAAAAAAACAACAACACAAAACAGACACACTTGGCCAAAAGTAAAACAAATATAGCAGTCCACTTTATTAATTTCCACTGGTGTAAACAACAGAAAAGAATAACACAGCTTTTCTGCAGCTAAACTTCAACAGAATTTTCTTCATCTTATACAGCTTAAACCAGTGTTTCCCAAACTTTTTTTTTTGTGGCCCGGTTATTTTTGTGCTTATCCTTC
>WMED01008165.1:0-17113 GCA_019650415.1 Pipa parva | reverse complement strand
AAAATAAGCCGCATTCTGTGCACTCAAATAGCGCCGGTAGTGTTCTAGAGTAATACGCTCTCAATGGAACGCTAGTGTGAACACTTTTCTTCCATTACGCCAAAGTTTCTAATGTGAAACACCTAGAAAAGTGTAAAAAACAATATGGGCACTAATAGTGCCGTATCATTTTATATAAATAAAAATAGATGTTGGAAACCAAACATCCCGCAGTGACATAAACGAGTGCGCAAAGTGTCAAAAAACAGGCTGATACACTCAAACTGCGTGAAAAACAGTGTGACATGTAACATATATCTCTATTATCTGCTCACCAGATGGAAATGTAAAACCAGAATATCAAAGTATCTTTTCAAAAACGTGGACGGATGAAACCTTTCATGTGCAGCAGTTCTCAAACACATATCCACATCATAGGATGAAAGACACAAAGGAGCTTCATAGCGTAAAATTGCTTTTAATAATAACACAAATTTAAAATATGAGATGGGTACTCACAGAAGCAGAAAAGTTCAAAACATTGGCAATGTGAGTGAAGTTCCACAGTCTTTGTGCAGGAATGCGATAAAAATCTCTAACTTGTTAAGCAGAGATAAAGGACTGGCAGGTGACCGGAATTCTCCCCTCTCTACAAGTTTCGCTGATACAGCTTCTTCAGGAGCGATAAATGAAGAATACTTCCATTAGCATTAGACTTTTCTTCCATTAGCATTGTTCTCTATGGATTTTCTCTGGCGTTTTTTTGCCAGAGGATTTTTTTAAAATGCGCTGCACACAATACTCTAGTGTGAACCTAGCCCAGGGGTCGGCAAACTTAAATGAGGAGGGAACCATTTTGCTCCCTCCTCCAGCGGCAACAACCTTTTTTGTGAGCCGCAATGGGAGAGGAGCACACTTCTCCCGACCACATGACCTGCCAACGGCCAATCAGAAGAGGCGTTGGAGATCGTGGGCAGAGCTTCAGAGGTGCGCTCCGAGCCACAACAAGGCGGCTAAAGAGCCGCACATTGCCGACCGCTGACCTAGCCTAAAGGAGAGTTTTCATGAACTGTTATGCCTTGCACTGTGATTTAAGAGGAGCTCTCATACAGATTAATTTACCAGCAATGTGGGAGGAAACCATAGTGCCCATTTGTTACCCAGACATGTACAGGGAAAACATACAATCTCCATCCATATTATTCCCTGGGTGCGACCAGACCAAAGCCCCTAGAAGAAAGTCCAATAGCACTAAGCCACTAGTAGACTTATCTAGTCTCCATACAAATTGCTGTTGATTCCATGATAAACTTCTTCATTTCAACCCCATTAAAAAATTTTTCTCTGGTTTAAAGACCCCATCACCCCAATTAGATGGTACTTTGTTTAAAGTAGAGCTGCCCAACCTCTGTAACTCCAGGAGTACAGCTCCAAGCAACCATCTGAATGATGAGGACACTGGTAGCTGTAGCACACCAATAGTTGTTGTACTGAGGTTATTCAAATCCAGTTTAAAGTGTATTAAAGGACAAAGGACCAGTAACGCTATAGAAAACCAATTTCCATTTGGATTAAAATAGCACATATACTTATACAACACTTGTTTCCTTTGACATTGAACTATTATTTTGTATTGCTTTGTGTTATCACACAGCTATCTATTATTTATTGGGTCACTGTTAATTAACAGATAATTAGTATGCTCCTGTCTAATGTGGTAGTTCCGCGACCACTCCCTGTCAATATTAATATAGATTGGCTAATCCTAATTTACATTTACTAATCTCAAACCATGGTAGAATAGCTGCATGGGTTTATCTCTTTATTGTAGATATTGCATACCATTAATGCCAACTTCCTCTCTTTAACTTGCAGATACACACACCAGATATTGGGGGTCAGGGCACCACCTCTGAAGTCGTACAATCCATTTGCAGGCAAATCATTGTCAAGAATGGCCGGGCGATAACTATTTGAGAGGTGAGTTGCCACTAGGTGGGGATTGTCTGGAGAAAATTCACATTACTAGATTTTAGTTTGCCCTTTTTTCTCTCTCTCCTCCACAGAACACATCTTACTGACTGCACAAAATAAATGAACTGACTATGGGGAAAAAAATGATATATATATAATTTGCCTGACGAGCTATAGTTCTTCTTTATCCTGCTAAACCCAATCAGTACAGAAAGGAGGACATTGGGAAGTTATTTTGTCACAGCATCAGAGACAGATTTGCTATTTATTTATTCCTTTTGCTAGTTTCATTGTTCTTTATTGTTGTTTGCTTGGACACTCTGCCATCAGTGAAATCTAGTATGGTCATTTAAATAAAGTGTCACAAAAATGATCATAAGGTCAGTGTGATCTCTCTGCACATTCCACCTCATTTTATCAGCACTTCACATAAACTCAGTTGTATTAATATGTAAACCAAATTGGTTACAAAGTCTAACCGCTACAATGATATTCCATTATAAAGCATTCCTTATGAGATTGCACTCGTTTAGGCCAGGTTCACACTAGCGTATTTACGCTAGCACATATATGCTGTGCTTGGAAAAAAAAACACGCACCACAAATCCCTATGCCACTTACCTGTTCCGGCCACACTTGCGTTCAATGTGAGAATGCGGGAATGCTTGTTGCTGCGTATTTGACAAACGTACGGATGCGATGCAAAGTATGTGGCTAGATGGGAGGAGCCACAAATGCCGAGGGAGCATTCACACTGAGTCGGGTAAGTACAATAGAAGAAAGCATCCAGAAGATACAATGGCCTGAATTTGCCAGCGTATTTTCCGGATGCGCTTTTATAAATGCACTAGTCTAAACCTGGCCTTGTTTTAATTCCAGACCTCGTAACTTTATTACATTACACAGAACTGTGGGGATTGTCTGGTGGAACTGGTGGTGTGACTCAGGTACAGATAAGTCTGAACTGTTAGTCGCTTATCCCCTAAGCTTGCTAATACTTTATAGAGCGAGTAAAAATAAAATGGTATGTAGTGCGTGCTATCTCCTCTATTACAAATTCTGGAAAGATATTCTTTTTCAGTTCATATCTCTTCAAAGGTGCCACAGTGATACATATCTGATCAAATATAAAGAGATGGAGTTTTATGCGCACACAGTCTGGGGAATTCATCAAAAGAGGCAACCAATTAGCAGTTAGCATTCTCAGGTATAAGGAAACAATGATAATATAAATATTTTCTGATTGGTTAGGGTTAGAGGGGTCGTGTTAGTTCACAGATGGAAAAAAAATGAGTATTGCAGTATTTGCTGATACTTTTTTTTTTATTGGACTAAGGCTGGGTTCACACAGAGCATCATACGCTCATGTAAAAAGAAAAAAAAATACGGGTTAATGAAAGCAGACGATACTCACCTAGTCCCGGACACACGAGCATATGAGACTCATGCGCTGGATCGGGAACGCTGCGTGTCGCATTTTGGGCTGTGTATATACGCCATGCCCAAAATGCGACATACAGGAAGTGATGTGAACGCAGAGGGAATGTTCACACTGTTGCTGGTAAGTACAATTGAAAAATCATCCACTTGTGTGAATCCAGCCTAACAGTCTTTTTAAATAAACAAGCTTTTGGGAGGTTTATTCTCTTCCCTTCATCAGGTTCAAGACAAAACTAAGTACAGGGAAGTAGGTATTCTACTGAGAGAACGGACTATAGAAAGCAGTCGTAAGTATACTTGTCACGAGGGGGGGTTGGTGGTAGAATTCCTTGGTACAGAGAAACTCATGGTTGTCTTAAACCTGATGAAGGGAAGAGAATAAACCTCCAGAAAGCTTGTTTATTTAAAAAGACCGTTAGTCCAATAAAAAAGGTATCACCAAATACTGCAATGCTTATTTTTAGGATTGGTTGCTATAGATTACTTGATCTTTGTAAAGTTTGCCCCTGTTGATGAATTCCCCTAAATGGGTTTACAGTAAGAGGTAAAATAATAAACTGTAAAGTTTGCCCCTGTTGATGAATTCCCCTAAATGGGTTTACAGTAAGAGGTAAAATAATAAACTATTTATTTCTTTCCCCTTTCCCCAGTGTAGCAAATCAAGTTTCATTTTTTTTTTTTTTGTTTGGGCTGCAATTTCATTTTCCTACCAACAGATGGCAGGGTGTAAGCTCCCTAATGTAGTAAAAGCAGCGATGTCCTGTACCAGTCATAACACTTCCATGTCTATGTCACTACTGCAGAGCTGAAGACTAGCACTGCATTGCCTACAATGACAAAAGAAGGTCCCGTTAACTCTCTCTGAGCTGTGCGCTATGTCAGATTCACTTTTATCGTATATAGCACTTGTTGGTTGAACACAACCTTAGTATAAAGGGCACAACCTTCATGTTTCTATGGTATTGCAGTGTAGCAACACCAAGTAGGGACTTGTCTGTGTCACACCAGCCTTAAAATGCCAGCACGTAGAGGTTTATGTATTGCCACATACAGCCTACTCTTGAATTATGTTAAATGTAGATAACACCCCCCCCCCCAGTGATCTATGCTTATTGTAGATGACTGAACACATACCCTATAATTATTGTTTTCAAATTCCAGCGATTAGCGTAGTAAACAGAAGTAGCATTTTCAGGCTGTGTAATTACTGATCTTTGGGCAGATAAAGCACTCCCGTGGGCCTCTGTAATTTTACATTACTGAAAGGATTCCGTGTCACGTGTTAGGACTAACTGTCCATGATCAGAATGTTAGAGCACTTGCAGCTGATTAAACACTGCTGCAGTGGCCAATCAGATGAGAGCAAGCTGTGTCTGCAGGGACACAACATTGGGCCACATTTACTAAAGTCAAATAGGTTTTTCAACTTAGTAAATGCAGGAGAAACATCCTATATTTAACAATATCGCTGTTTTCTTCTATTTACTAAGCTGTTCAAAAATCATTTTATCCCCCAAAAGAATTCTCCACCCTCAGGCTGGTGTTTCCTATGGGGTTGGTCCTGTCATTTAGCCCAAGTCCAAAATATCTCTCCATTGATAAGAGATATCGATCTGTAATGAAAGGAATCTTCATAGAAAAGCATTGTAAAATGTGCCCCTGTGAACAGATCAAGATTTATGGATTACTATTTATTTCAATGCGGAAACATTTTTATCGATCCTTTGTAAATCAGGGGGAATCAAAGTACAGGGAAACATAAATTCATAGTAAAAAGGGGTTTAATCAATCGAAATGGGCCATTAGGTCTTAGTAAATATGCCCCATCCTGAGTGAGAACAGTGGAACAGTCTGAAAATATAATGAGTTTATTTAAAACATTTCTGCTTAAATGGCACTCCTGACATCCTTCACCATCCATTTAAAGGAGTAGTAAATGCTTCAGACTTCTAGGAGTGATTCTTTAGGGGGGAGGAATTACCCATAGGTCTTTTATGCTCCAGCACTCATCAAAATACAGGAAGTAAAGAGGATCTCAGCACTTGTCATGAGCAGAAGTTAGTGAGAGCAGGAGTCAGCACCGGAGCATAAAAAAACATTAGTGGTAAGTATTTGCACCATCCCCTTTAAAAAATTAGCCCTAAAAGGATCGAGCCTTAACTACTCTTTTAGCTCTTGTATATCCAGTAAACTTTGTAAGAACCTTCCACATTTTTTCATTCTGTATTGTGGGTCTACATTATATTTGAGAATAAAAATAAGATTTGAAATGTTAGATATTTAATTCCTCTTGGTTCTGTAAACACAGTAAGAAAAAAAAATACATTCTCTTGCACAGTTTGTATCAATTTAATGACAATATACACACATTCCAATTACAAGAATTCAAACCCAGTTCATGATTTAAATAACAGATTTGTACCACGCACACACACACAAACAAAAAAAAAAACCACAATTCAACCACTCTGGAAGAAAAGGATTTTCATGATAGGGGACCCCGTCAGACTCACATAAAATCAGCTGCTTTCAGCCTTCTTAATCGTGGGAAATATAAAACTTAAAACCTGCAAAAATAATATTCTGGGCCACCCTGAAGTAGTGGGAAGATAGAGATGTACGTGCTGCAATGAGCTGATTAATCGGTCATCTGTGCATTTTTACACTAAGTACCTGCCATGCTGGAGATGTTGTGGCTTTGATCACACAATGGAATATGGAGCATTAGAGTAACCATGAAAAATCACATTAAAGGAGAACTCCAGCTTGTTTCTCCTAGGAGTGATTCTTAAAGGGGGAGAGGTCATTTATGCTTCAGCGCTGCCTCTGCTCTAACTTGCCAATTTCTTTTCTTGATGGGTGCTGGGATCCTCTTTACTTCCTGTTCTTGTGTGTTTCAGTGAATAGAGCAAGCGCAGTAGCAGTTTTTACAGCAGAATTGCTCTATTCGGCGAGACTCACAGGAACAGCAGGTGCAGAGGTTTGCAGCAGCTGTCAAGAGAAGATATCTGCAACATTACCCAGAGCAGTGCATGAGAGAAAATGGAAGACTCGCAACTAGTGTAAATCCTAAAACTGGAAATGTATGCATGCAAGAGAAACATCATGAGGTTTCATTTTTCATGGAAGCTTTATTACCACTATTAGGTAGGTTACCAGGGGCCCCAAATATCCAACAAGTACACAGGAGTCATGCAGGAGTCTGTGTGTGTAACATATTTGCACCTTGATTGATTGGCTCAGGTACTGATAATTTAGTATGTACTCTACCAGGGACGCTCATCATTCACCTGTATAGTTGGTAATTCTAATTCTTCTGAATGGATCCGATTCTATAAAAAAAGGTAATGTATTACAATATTTCATTTCTGTGTGTTGCTGTATTGATGGGAATTACACAGATCATAGTGCAGTACAACATAAGTTTGGAATCGGGTCCCAGCCTATAAGAACTGAGTTGTACACGGAGGGGCTTGTGACAAAGCTGACCCATCATGCATTGCTCCAGTGTTCAAAATAAGAAAAGACTACAGGGCTGGGAGTGTGTGCGTTAGTTGAAGTGAGGGTTAATCTTGTGAGTGGGAGGGGTGAGCTCAGCAGCTTTCAAAATCCTGAGTGCTTGCTAAATAGTTCATGTGTAAATCCCCACCCATACATAGGATGTTTGTAAACATCTCAGCTTAATAAAAGTCTCAATATCGCTCTCATGTTTTAATATACTTCTTACTATAAATATAGATTTCTTTATGAGAGAAGAAAAAAAAATATCTTGTGGTGTCCTTGCGTCTGCTTTATTCCTTTATAGCAATGGTGGTTTGCTGTTCACTTCCAAACAGTGACATATGAACATATACTACATGCTTGTCCTCTTCTACAACCTCCGGACACCCGTATCAGTTGTGCTATCCGTTACGTATCTGATAACATGCCATTAATCCATCTCTATAATGCACTTTATAAAGTAGAATGTGAATTTTCTCAGGCAGTAGATGAGTGTTATTCACAAAGAAATGAATAAGAAGACCTTGTGTAGCCAAGTACTTGACATTGAAAATCAATGGACAAAAATAGCTACAGCTTTGATAAAAAAAAAAAAAATTCCAGGCTCCGGATTTGGCTCTGTGTCCTGTCAGCCTTTCCGAAATTATAACGGTCATTCTCTTTATGAAGTAATAATTCCAGTGATTCTACCTTTATTATAGTTTGAGGTTATCCTGTATTGCCAATATCAACGTTTATTGTGCCTTAATATTTCACATACAAAATCTATCCCAGGGTTTTCTTCCACAGTAAATAACAGCAGAACTAAATCCCATATAGTGGCATGGCAGTTAGAGCTTTTAACGTGGAACTGGCTAGCTTTGCCTTTCTCTAATGCAGAGAATGAATAAGTCCGTAATGAAAACTGCTTCAGTGTCGCAATGAAATAATCACATTGCCTTTTCCAGTGTTTGTTATTATGGCTGCATTTTTAGATGTGGCTACCATGTAAATTTGACTAGTTCCATTTTTTTTATCCATATAGAATTCTTTTTCTCGTCAGGTACATGTTGGTTATGAAGAGTTGGCAAATTCATAAAATCTCGTAGCATTCTATGACCTTTTACTCCATGTTCTGCTGAATACACATCGGTCACCAGTCATCAAACAAACCAGATGATTGCTGGAATCTGTGGTTCATTTGGACCCTGCTGTGCCAAGGCTTGCACAAGGCAGAGAGGCACAGGAAAGGTTAGGAATTCAGCCACGGATGCTGCAGGCACTGTATGGCTGTGGCTCTTTTCTCTGGAAGAAATTCCAACATAGGAAGCAAGAAGTCTGAGAACTGTGTGGCTTCCTCCAACGACCACTCATACTTCTCCACTAGGACTTCAAATAGGCCCCAGTGCTTCAGATTCTGTATATGCCGGAGCTCTCCTGATGAACACAAATTGAATAGGGTTAACTGTATAATATTAGCACTTAAAGGAGAACTAAAGGTATAACATAAAAAAGATATATTAAAAAAATTGACCTTATATTGAGTTGAAGCATTACAGTCACATCATGAACTCTGTTGTAATTTTCCAGCACCGATACTGACTTCACAGTGCAGGCTGACACAGGACCCAGCACAAAGCTCCTCCCACTTGGTTGAATCGGCGGTGAAAAATGGTTACAACATCCTCACATTCATTGCAGGGGCCAATGAGAACGCTCTGCGCAATGAGCATGATGATGTGTGAGCCCGATTCAATCAAAAAGGATGAGCTTCGCGTTGGCTCCGGTGTCACCCTAAGTGCTATGAAATCTGCCTTGGTGTTGGGAAATTATAGCACAGTTCATGCTGTGACTGTATCACTTCAACTTAATACAAGGTACATTTTTTAATATGTCTTTTTTATTTTATACCTTTAGGTCTCCTTTAATGCTGAAAAAATGACAGGTGATTCTTGTATACTGGGCCATCTTAGTTTACTGGGTAGAACCATCAGTATCCCATTATTGGTGTACCAGACCAAAGTAAATGCCAACAATATTGCACTCTGGCAGCTCACTAACATGTTTATATCATACATGACACACATTCTATCTTAACTTCTGGTTGCAAATGATAAGATCTTACTTAAGAGAACTGCTATATACAGACCAAGATGCAGGTTCAACCACATTCTTGGACGCCAGGAAAAAACTAAGGGCTAAATTTGATGACCACATGGTACCAGAGAAGCCAGCTGGTTCTTTGTTCAGATGAGGATAGATAGCAATTAATCTGTTTAAATTAGGAATGCTTCACTGTGATCACTGAAACTGACCCGAAAATGTGGGTTCTGAGTGAACATTAGCATTCCTAATTTAAACAGATTGATGCTTTTCACTGGTGTGTACATGTACGCTCCCAGTGACAATAAATCAAATCTATCTATCTATTAGCTATCCATAGAAATGTTCTGGGTCCATACAGAAATGCTGTATGGGGAAGAATGTCTACACCAAGAGAGAACTGGTCATTCCAAATATATACACTGTTCTCTCTATCTGTACAGTGTCTGTCTGTAGATGTAAAGCAATCATTATAGTGCATAAACAGTCACATTTCAGCACTATTATTAATTTATACATTGTTCATAATAACTGCAGCACTTCCACAACACTCACCTCTCCTTGTGAAGTACTCCCTGGAGTAACGTCCTGACAGTGCAAAATGTGGAGGGATATCCCCAAGGAGCTCTATTATATGTGCAATGTGATCTGAAAATATAGACCAAGATTGCTGGGTGTAATTATGTTTACTAATCAGCAATTAGCTTTCATTACTAAAAACGTGCCTGAATTGATCAGTATTGTGTCAGCGCCCTCACAAATCACAATTGAATAATGTACTTAATGAATTTACAATGGTGACAAATATTAAAATATCAATGTTGGAACAGTCAGCAAATAATAAACACAGTTACTTTTCCTGAATATATCCTGTGAAACAGTCAAATAGCAACTCAGTCCTTAGATGCTCCCCCTGCTTGCAATCCCAAGGAAACAACCTGCCCTGTTGTTTCAATCTTGTATATAGAAGGATTGGATGCTGCAAAACAACCGTGATGGGATGCACTGGAGGAAAAAAGGGAAAAAAATCCCCTAGCGTAATACAGTTTGATGTTATAAGTAAATACACCAGTTCCAAAATTCCTTAAAAAGCAGAAAATTCTAACAGCCTGTATTAGAGGGGAATCATCTCACAAGTACGGTCACTCCGTAACATTTTGAATCACCCATACAGCAACCACTGGTGTATTTACTTATAACATCAAACTGTATTACGCTAGGGGATTTTTTTCCCTTTTTTCCTCCAGCGCATCCCATCACGGTTGTTTTGCAGCATCCAATCCTAGCTTTCATTACTGTAGCTGGAATTAATTACATTTCTGACTGGTCCGTATGGGTAACAAAACCAGCGCATTTGCGTTAGACTTTCCAATTTTTGTGGAGCATAAATTTCCATGCACACTAAAGATATTTACAAAGGTTTCCATTCTATGATATAGGATCGAAAATGACTTTTCAATGTAAAAAAATTCATGAAAAAGTGATTTTCAACAAGGCAGTAAGAGCATTAAATAAGCAATACCAGCGTCATAAAGAAAAACACACTTTGTCTAGCGATAAGTGTCAAAAAAATATTTCTACTTTTAGAAATATCCCTTTAAATATAAGCGTTATGGAGTGGTCATTCAATATAGTCAGGTATTTGCATTCTCAGAAAGATTAAGGGGGTTATTCACTAAGGTGCGAATTCGACTGCCGAATTCTCAAACAGCGGATTCCCATAGCAAATCTGCTACAATTTCCCCATTGTAAAGTCACAACAATTTTTTAATGTTAAGATTGTAACGATTTCCTCATAATAAAGTCGCGATTGCAACAATATTCTCATTATAAAGACGTGACTATGACAGAAGCAGCCTATTGTGACTGTCCTTATCTGGCGAATTCGCACCTATATGCAACAATTCGGACTTTAGTGAATAACCCTTTAAATATGGTGCTCCTGTGGACATCGGATCAGCGTTGTTAAACTGCTTACTTTGCTATTGGGGACTGTACCAAACGCAGCTCATTATGAACTGGATAAATATTTAAGGTGTCCAAAATAATGTTATGAATCTGGTTATGGATATTGAAGCGGCTGCATCCAGAAAAATAACCATGAAAAATCAATAAGGCATGTCTCTTGGGATAGAGAAACTATTTTCAGAGCAATTGCACAAGCAATGACAGAGAACAAGCATGGAAGACATATTGGAAATGTTATAATTTAAGGTGCAACACTCTTTACTGTTTGAATCTAACTTCTGTGCATTATGCACACTGATGTGGCTCATAGTTTTGCTTGTTTACATTACAATTCTTTTCTCTAGCCTTACCTTCATCACGCGTGTAATCTTCCCCTGAGTGCGGCTCAAAAAGATAGTCACCGGTAGCCAACTCAAAAGCCTGAAAAAGTAAGGTGAGACACTGCTTTGATAAGAACAGGGAGCAACTGACTGCCTACCAGAGTCATACTAAGGCTCACTTCACAACTGAGCTTGTCCAGTGCAAACAGCTACTTCATGTAAATGATCAGAATTGTCATGCTACTGCTACCGAAAGATGAATCTAATTCAGCCTGTACTCTTCCATTATGCTGTGTTTTCTTACCATGCAAGCAGTACTCCATATATCTGCTGGGGTTCCATAACCACCGCCTATAAGGACCTCTAGAGCCCGGTACTGCCTTGTTTGGATATCTTCAGTGAAGTGCTTGTGCTGGTAAAAGAGTGATAAGAAGGCTGAGCTCATCCCACATAACCTGAATTTTATCCTTGTGTAAGGGTAAGATCCATTTAAGAAGGTTACAGTCCATTGCCAGAGTATTCTCTTATGATTTGTGGTATCATATTGAGGGTGTCCTTTGTTGTGGTAACATATAATAAGAGATGTATGCTTGGTTTCACATATGGGTAAGCAGTCCCCTGGGAAGAACATATTAGAGCCTACTTTGCATCTACTGTACTTAAGAAGGTGTAACAAAGGGGGAGGGTCCAAAATGAAGGGCATGGAAAAGGTTGTGTAGTTCCTCAAAAAGGAAATTAAACTGGTAAAAACCCCCACAAATTATCCTGCTTTATGTGTTTCCTCCCAAACTACCATTGGATGAAGCTCAAACATCATGGTTAAATGCTGTCCTGTTATGACTTCCTATTCATACTCACCACCCAGCAAGCATTGCCCAGGTCTGCTATTTTGACCTTGATTTTGTCAGCATTTTGTGGATCCAAAGGGTTCACCAGGAAATCTGCAGCTCTGAACGGCACTGCGGGGAAAACCGGAAGATACGACTTACAGGACTTGGTTACAAAGTAAATTAATTTATAGTGAGGTGACATGGACTTTTTTTTTTATAAATGTTATATTTCACAATAATAATACAACATTTCTTCAGCATTTCAAGAAATCACTTTCCAGATTGCACTCTTGGTAAACATTCAGTTTATCCTTAGCTACTGTATCTAAAAAGGTACGATTTCCCTCAGTGGACCTACACAAGCCAAAGTACACCCATGCAATTGGGGCACCTTATTTCCACTGAAGCCATGTGCTATTATTCCCTGAATGCTTCATTCTCAACCCTATATTTGCACAATACAAAATCAATGTCCAGCTTAACAAAAGGAATAAGGCAATATTTTCAAGTAGCCTTTGACCTTACACCGCCATTTTCCACTATGATTGCAAGGTAAAGTAGAGAGCATTTTAGGTGCTAGAGCGCCACTAGTTCAGGAGACAAATCTACAGCTCTCCAATAGACCCATAATCCCTTACAAACACACACACAAAGTACATACAAAATGTAACTGCTAAGCACTCACAGTGCGGTGACAGAAGCCCCCCGTTTTCTCTGCTCCCAGAGAACCCAGATATTGCAGAGCCAGAAGTAGCCGAGAAGGCCGAGCTGGAGAATCCTGAAGTGTGAGTGTCAGGACTGACACAGCGGGGGCCAGCACTGAACCCGTTACAGCTTTCATATGTGCTTGTGGATTTGGGGCTATGGACAGGACAGGTGGTTCCCCCACTTCCCAGAGAAGAGTCTGCACACTCTGCTTCATCTGTGGTAGTTGAATTGGGATTGGATACAAACTTAGGTGTGCCTAAAAAAAAGAAAAGAAATACCTTTAGAGTGTATTTTGGGGTGAATTTTCAGATGAATGAATTCCATCACATGCATTGCAGACATTTGCGATCATCTTTCATTGTAGAATGTATTTAAAAGGGTTAATAAAGAGCAATCAATTTTTAGCCTAAAGTGCTGCCAGTTTATGTTTAGTTAAATTACTCAAAAATTGCTTTCCCCGGGGGCTTACTTGGAAGCAGACAAAGCCCTGTTCTTTATACTGAACCGAAGACCTTGGTTCACTGACCCAGGAGCTTAGAGAAGGGTCTCGTTACCCTGGGTGCATCTCATATCTGTGCGTGTGCCAGCCGTATGGATATACTGAGCAATGATCACACCCTGAGATGTGCAATTTTTTCACCGTGTTTTTGAATTTTTTTTTTCTTCGTTTTGCGCCATCTTTTTTGGTTGCCAGTTAAATCACTTACCGGTAATCTGAAGCATGATTTGTTTTTTTATTGCAATTTGATTTTTCTTGTTTATTTTTCTAATTCAGCACCAGAAAGTGAGCGCTAGAAAAATAAATTGGGTTGAAACCTCATTCAAACACCGCTAAGCCAAATGCTCTAACTCCTGCTATTTTTAAATGTGAAGGGGGCATTTTTAAATTATTTAACTGAAACAACTGGACCCAAAATAAATTTTGGGAACATATGGGCCCCAAAGGCCTTGTTACTTTTCGTTTTGTTTATTTCCCTTGATATTTTTCAGACTAGAAGTCAGTAGATAGTAAACTAAAGCGGTAATTCTCAGACTCACTTTTGACCTGTTCTTTCTGGTTGCCATTGGGCGTCCATTGCTGTTCCTGATTTTCGGGTTGACAGCAGTCCTGTTCGGCCATATTTGGATTAATGTCTCCTCCTCCAAGCTCCTCCATATTGTGAATGTCCCTCAGGCGTTCTTCTAACAGCTTTTGCTGACGCTTCTGCTGCCGTTTTAACTTCTTTTTCTTATTCTTTGAGACCTTTCCGTTCTTTAATGAATGAGAGAAAAAAAAAAAATGAAAAGACTGATGCAATATACATGAAATCTGAAGTCAAAAGTGGGGGCAGATATCTTTATCTCTGTGAAAAAGAGATGAAGATAATCACTTTCATATGAAAGGAACAACACTGTGCATTATTGAAATGGCAATGAGGGTAACTGGGAAAGACATCAGCCATAGAAAGTACAGTGAGGGTAACTGGGAAAGACATCAGCCATAGAAAGTACAGTGAGGGTAACTGGGAAAGACATCAGCCATAGAAAGTACAGTGAGGGTAACTGGGAAAGATATCAGCCATAGGATGTAACCAAGGAGTGCCGTCGCATTCAACTTACATCATTAGAGGAGGTGTGCCGCTGGAACGCTGTTGGAGGTGAGGGGGGGCGGCGCGGAGCAGGGGAAGGGCGCGGGGAGCAGGGAGGGCAAGTTTAGCAATGGGCGACAGCGCCCCTCAAATAGATTGTGCCCTGGGCCATTGCCCATCGGTAGAACCAGCCCTGCTCTAGAGTATTTTCCAATAAAGGGGCACTAAGCAGTGTAACTTGGAAGTTTTTAGTGTAAATGGGGTTTTAAATTCATGCTGGGGGGTGGTCCCATTATTTCTGGTGACAGCCATGTTACTGCCCACCTGCATTTTACTACTGTTTTTTTTTTTTTCCAAATTGCCAAGCCTGTGGATCAAGTCACTTGAAATCAAAACCACTTGAAAATAATATAAATAAATATATATATTAGACTGTTCCTTTAAGAAATACAAAACCATTTCAAAAAGAATCTCAAAAAGTATTGACATCAGATGACAGAAGATATTAATGTACAGTATTATGGTACATTGCAAGCTATCATCAGTGTACTAACTTTATGTAGAAAAGTGATATATGTTTTTAAGAACGTGTCGTACACCCACATTTATGGAAATATAGCACTGTTGACAGATGTTTGCAATTCACAAATCCAGTGTTGCACATAAAGACTTAGATAAAAATGCAATGTAAGGGTTTGGTTATAAGTTTCTCACTATTTGTTGACTGTCTAAGTCTAATTAGGGCAAGAGTTATTAAACGCAAAAAGGCCGGTTTCTGCCTTCTATTAGAGTTTATCGCGCGAGATCTCAGCTGTTTGATCGATAAAAATCGATTGATGTTTTTCGATCGATTTTTACCAACAGAAACTTTTCAATCGAGTTTTTCCGATTGGATTTTTTCCATTGAAAAATCCGATTAAAAAACTCGATCAAAAAGTTTTAACCAGTAAATATCGATCGATTTTTACCAAACAGACAGCCAAGATCTCGCGGGATAAACTCGAAAGGGCCGAGATCGGCATTTTCGAATTTATTACATTTCGCCCTAAGTGAGATCTTAGATACATTAGAGGCAGTTGAGAGAGGTCACTAAATGAGCAAAAAATGGTTTTATATATAAATATATATTTTGATTTGAACATTTATGGTCAGTTTTCCAATGCATTTCCAGAATGGAATATTTTCCGTACATACAGAATGTGACAAGTAACTTGTATTTGCTTAAATAAATACATAAAAACTGGAATGAATACAAGTGTAAGTGAGGAATGGCAGATGAATACATAGATATAAAACCAACTAACAGTTAACCAGATCTGTAATCTAGAGCGGACATAGCTATGATCAGGAAATCAACAGGGAGCAATTGTTCACCGAGTTTTAGTAACCAATAAATAAACCATTAGTAAGACAGCATTCACTTTTACGCATAAGGTAGGACATTGAAAGCCAAATTCTGATTGGTTGCTAGACTTCAGGAAATTATTGCTGTCATTGATGAATCCCCCTAGTTGTGTCTACCAGAATAGACAGTGGGGGGATGCATTACAGGTTAACAGCACATGTTTATTATACAGGCTAGGTGGATATTATAATACAAAAAAACCATACAATGCAAAGGAAGTATAAAGTACAGCAACCTACAATTGTCTTTGATTGGTTCACTTCATTTAGACATAATTGAAAAAATAAATAAAACTAAATGATGTATGCAATACCAACAGAAAATCACAGAGAACATACAAAACACACAGGATAGTATGGTTTCAGTGTTAGAAAAGAAACAATCACACAGAACACAGGGGTTCTACAAGCACCTAGATCAGGGGTCGGCAACCTATGGCTCGCAAGCCACATGTGGCTCTTTTGATGGCTGCATCTGGCTCGTAGAGTGTATCTACATGCAAGCACCGCTCGTTACAGTCTGCCAGCTGAATGCCTGCAGGTCCGGTAGAGACATAGCTCTCACAGCGCTTCCAGGTTGCTAGCCAATCCGGGGCCGCTAACATCACGTATGATGTAAATGGCGGCAAATTCAAAAGGGGCTGAGCATAGTCGCAACTTAATATGGTTCTCTCAGCCATAAAGGTTGCCGAACCTTGACCTATATTGTTTGTTACAAGCTGGAGGACCTTTTAATGGGCAGAACAAAGTTCTCATTACTATGTGGCAATGTGTAGGTTGTGTAAATGTCACAAATTACAAACAGTGTGAACATTGTAACAGATCACTGAATACTTTCTGCTATCATTGTTTGCGGCTGGAAAAACTACCATATTAACTCTACAGTATATATGGATATCATAGATGTATTAATACCTCAGACCTATAAGGCTTACAATCTAATGCTTAAATGTATCCCAGCTTGTAGCAAACCACCAGTAATGTCACAAGGAAGCGAAAATCTGCAGCATAACTTACCAGGTTCTGATGTGAGGAGGGAGCAGAGCTGACTGATTACACCCATTGCAGAGGACAGGCGAGAAGAGAAGAATGGACGAGTAAGAGAAGAAACAGAGATACCCACAGCCAGCATTTAGCCATTTATTTCATGTACACCCTCAGCTGAGAAGAGACCCTCACACACACAAGCAAAATGACCTAACTGAAATGAATGAGGTCAGTAATAAAATAGCACTGAATACTGAAACATAAATGTCCTTGTGAAAGGCTGAGGGAGAGGATAGTGTAAGGCAGAGTGAGGAGTAGTGACATGGTGCAGTATAGTGTAAGGCAGAGTGAG
>WMED01008164.1:0-17113 GCA_019650415.1 Pipa parva | reverse complement strand
TTTATTTACGATTTACACAACGTGCCAACTTTTCTGATTTTGGGGTTTGTATATTAATATTGCCGATATTTTCGACTGGATAACCAATCTGACTTCGGATAAGCTGCATGACAATCTCCACTAGGGAACACCTTTTTCGACTATTAAAAATGGTCAGGAGGGAATTTCCTGATATTGATTTTGACGACATTGATGTATTAGCGCTATTTAGTGCTCGACAGCTAGCAATGAACTAGTCGAATGTTTAATCGACTTTTAGAAATATCCCCCTATGACTTGAAATCAACCTTAGACACAATCTACGGACTGTTTTCCTAGGAAATACAACCAAGCTTTAGCATCTGCCTGTAAAAAAAAAAAAAAAAATACCAAACAGCAGAAAATGTCAAAATGTTTGCCATCGTCCCAAGTATTTTTCTAGTCATTAGGGACTTCACTTGAAACAAATAATCAGCGAATGCCCCAGAGCATCCTTCTACCTTCCTATGTCAGCATTTCATTTGAGCAGCTGCGTGGCCTATTTTTTTATTGATATAGGGTTACATATTATCCTACAAGATGCTGATGAACAAGCTTATTTTACCCTGACTCGCGAGAAAAAAAAAACAGAGCTCTGTTTACAACAACGTGGCCTCTGCCTTTTCATTTCTTCCAACATAAAATGCTGTACTGCAGTGTAGATTTGGATCAAATGCTCCTATCCTATGGCGATATACGAGACTGAGGTGTGAGGAATGGGAATAGCTGAAGCGTTTAATAAGAGAGAGAGAGAGAGAAAAAAAAAAAAGAAAAGTTAAGTTAAGAGCAGCTTTGGTCTTCAGGTAGAGCATAAACTTATTGTTGTCACATTTCTTTTTTAGAAGGCAAATCAATGATTATTTTATCTCTTCAGTGCAGCAAAGCAAAGCAGTCATAAAAGTGAAATTGAATTTAATCTGAATGTGTGTTACAGCAGGTAATATAAGTATTATGACATATTGTAAAATATAGTAAGCAGTGCATTAAAAGCAGAATAATGCTTGGGTATGTGAGCATTTCCCTGTCTTCCTGCATTCTTTGCGTTTCTTCGACTTGTTTGCAATTTCGTTCTCTTTTTTTCTTTTTCTGTTTGGCAAGATATTTCTTTGTCTGTTCCACCCGAGCACCCACAGTGTACAATGATTCTACAGAAGAAAAAAAAAACCCCAAAAAACTAGAACTATGGGAAATGGTGTGCATCAAACATCTTACTCTTTGTTCCCTGGAGGTTCATCTGCTTTCAGGGGCAATCAACAAAATAGTTTAATTTTACTCCAAGGTAAGCAATTATACTGACAAATGACAGTCTGAGGACTAGGAACATTTATTTTTAAAATCCACTTGTCAGTCTTTTTTTTTTTTTTTTAAATAAAATATGAATTGTTTTTACAGCGATGCAACTGATCATTCTTACACTACTGATTTTGCGGCAGTAATTCCATGTAATAAATCCAAATAGAAAGAATGTGACTTCAGAGCTCTGAGTCACCAAGTTTTCAACGCTCCCATTATACTTATTCCAGAAGGAATTGACATTATGATTTATTTTATCGGTTTTGCATATAAAACTCATTTCGCCTTGCCTTCATCTTACTCTCTCCTCTGGAAATGATCATTTGGTCTGGTGATATTTTAAAGAATTTAATGCTCCTCTGTTGTGAAATCTAATGAAAATAATTTACAATTTGCAGATATGGCTACTGCATGGGCAGTTGGTTTCCTACAGTAATAAAATTAGTCTTTGAAGGAATATCCAACAATGATAAAGATGTGTGAGGTGGGGGGGCTGGAGTTAAAATAGAAAAAAAATTACAGCTTTGTAGATATGGGCAGCTGTTTGGTTCCATTTTCTATGCAAAAAAGTCCTTATATGGAGAGATTTACGGCATTGTTTTAATTTTGATGTCTTTTTAATGCTTCATGCATTTTAAATACAACCTTTAATAGTTTTGGAGATTGAAGAATTAAATTTTATTTTCTTCAGGAGGAATTATGTTTTCCCACAGGACTGCTGCATCCCAATATAATTTGTTCTATTCAGCGGATATGTAATAAAAAAAAATAAAAAGACTAGGTATGATTAGGTTCCGGCAAATCTAATGTATAACTAAATATCACAGAGAGATGATCATCATATATTAAAGGGGGCTGTACGGCTGATTTTAATGAGCTGTCACCAAGAAAAAAAACTTGAATACAAATAATTGTAAAATAAAATGATTATCTAACATTAATCAAACCTCCAATGAATTTGGTTAAACTGCAGCAGGCCACAGGCAGCACTAATAGATCTTTGGTAGAAACAGGACAAAAAAAATAAGAACTTGAGTTCATTCTTTAAAATCTCTTGTATGTTTTAAGAGAATAATCTGGAATTATTCAGTTATGTGTGATAGGGACTCGGAATTATTCAGCAAGCTAATCATTTACAGTGTTCTCCTTTTGACATTTAATGCACTCCACTCTGCTGCCCCTCCCTACATTTCCTCTCTTTTATACCCATACATTCCTCATCATCAACTGCGCTCCTCCCAAAGCAGCCAGCTCTGTGTGCCACACATCAATACTGCCTCTCTCGTCTTGAACCCTTTTATCTCTTTGCCCCTCACATCTGGAATTGTATACCCCTTTATCTTCACCAGGAACATTCTCTTTGCAATTTTAAGACCAAACTGAAATCCTACCTATTGGAACACTAGCACTGATATTCATCACTGATTTTAATCTATATATTTTATTTAATACTAGAGGGTTAAAGGCTTTTCTGACTTTAATAAATTTTGCCCAAATGGCTAAGTCAATGGGACAATAAGAGCCCTGCCATCAGCCCCCTAATTCACTACTGCAATATGGCAAAGTAAAACTGGCAAATGCCCTTGTCAAATACACTACTGCGATAGACTCCAGTGCTTAAATGGACACTCTGGCCAAAATTGAAAAAAATGCATGTGTTAGTATATACTAATTACTAACTTTTATTAAATGCATTTTATTTTCAATTTTGGCCCTAAAATCAATTTTCTTATCTGTATAGAAGTGCTATCTAGCAATTCCTTGTTTGGGAGTCCATCTTCTTTCTGTGTCACCGACTCTACCATGTCCTGTTGATGCAGATCTGTTCAGCCGCATTCTCCTCTACTGCTGCTCTCCCTGTGAAGCCCTGCACCGGCCTTTCCTAATAGTCACATGGGAGAGCGTGTGCGTCATCAAGGGAGGACGCTTTGATGACGTCAAGCTCTTCCTTATCTATAAAAAAATCACCCCTTTAATGGTCTCTTAGTATGACCAACATATCGGATGTGGCAAATTTTGCATGCAAGCAAGTAAATCACAAACTTCGTGATACAATTAGGATAATGATAAATAGACTTATTGCTGGGTTTCTTTTTTAAACTTTTCATCCAATATTTGTGAACAAGGAATATCTCTACAGTTACTCCTGCTTTCCCTAACAAAGGGGGAGCTGGGAGACTCCTTCAGTTCTATTATTACTTGGAGTTATATGAGCACTAAAGTTTTGAAATGTAATCAAGCTATAGTTTTATTTTGGTGTTAAAGGAAAACAAATCAGAGACTGAAGTTTGAATTTTCAGTGGTAATTTGCTTTTTGGCATTTGGTTGGAAAAAAAATAGAATATCACACTTATTGTATGTAGTAATGTACCAAATAGCTGAGTAACTAAGAACCTATTGAACATGAAGCCATGGAGACCACACAGAAAAAAACAATATGCAAAAATACCCACAAAAGAATATTAGTTCTGATGTTTCCATATGTATCAAATATAAAAATATCCCAAATCCATTAGGGACAGCCTTCCAACAATAATAAGTTGGTAATGCTAACATTTCATAACCTAATTTGTTGATCACTGATTAATATTTGGTCAAACACCCCAATGGAAAAAACAATTTCACCTTTCCGAGTTTATTCCCGTGCGATTTCGGCTAGTTTCTCGTGGTAAATAGTAAGAGATTTTTTTCAATCAATATTTACTGACAGAAACTTTTTGATCGAGTTTTTCGATTGAATTTTTCGATGGAAAAATCATCAAACTACTAATGTAAATTATGGCTACCTTTCCACCTAAAAATTAGACCAAAAAGTTTCTGTCTGTAAATATTGATTGAAAAAAAATGTCATGATATTTACCGCAAGAAACTGACGCGATCTCATGGACATAAACTCAGAAAGGCGAAATTGGCCTTTTCCAAGGTTATTACATTACGCCAATATAACTTTTTTGGCAATCTTTGTATTACATTGATACTGTGTACCAAGTTAAATGCATTTCACTAATCTTCTTGTATTCTTGTTCTTCTTTGAGAAATAAATTTCTTTCTAAAGTCTCTAGACAATTAAATCCCATGTGGAGCCATTGGGCCTTAATGACTAATAGTCGTGTAAAGCTCTGAATTGGCATCTTTTTACCACTTTCCCATGTTCGCTTATTACAAATTACAAAGGGAGAGTAATAAGTAATAATTATTTATTGCCCTTACAAAGGGAGATTTTATGGATTTGGCAGCCACAGACTAAGGCTCCTAGGGGTTTGAATGAAGAATTCAGTTTACAGTATTTTCTCTAAATGTTGTTTAAATCAGTGGTGTTTTGTAATAGTAAGTATTAGTCTACTGCCTTTTTGAATTACTTTTTTTTTAATGGTTATTAATGTTTTTATGATGTGTTTTATTTTACAGTAGTTGATACACAAGTAATTCCACTGGAACCTGTATTGTGTACATAAGTGTTCAGTGGGATCCTCTTGGGGGGGATATTGAAGTACTAATATATGTATATCTTACCTCCATATATATCACTACCTGTACACTGCACAATGTTCTTGCACTATGTTCACTTTATGATGTTTTAATATTTGTGAGTCTATTGTTATTTTAAATGCTTATTTATTGCATATTATACAATGTATTAAACCCATCCTTAAAAAAGTTACGCTGGACTCTGCATGCCTTGCTATCTACCATCCTGTCTCTCTCTTGCCGCTGGCTTCTAAATTTCTAGACGTCTTGCCTGTACCCGTCGTACTAACTTTCTGAAAGTGCACCATCTCCTTGACCTACTGCAGTCTGGTTTTAGGCTGGGACACTCTACGGAGACCGCTCTTTGCAAACGATCTCCATGTTGCCAAATCCAAGGGTCACTTTTCTGTTCTAATTCTCCTAGACCTATCCTCTGCATTTGACACTGTTGACCACTCTCTTCTTTTATTCGAATTCTCCATGCGCTTGGAGTCTGTGATTGAGCTGCTTCTTGGCTGACTTCCTATCTTTCTGCTCATTTCTTTTTTGTCTCCCCTGCTAATGACGCCTCTTCTCCTGTCCCGCTTAAGGTGGGGGTGTCCCAAGGCTCAGTTTTTGGCCCTTTCCTGTTCTCCCTCTACACTCTTTCCTTGGGTTATATCATCAATTCATTTGGTCTCCAATATCACTTATGTGCCAATGATACTCAAATTTATTTATGAGCTCCTGTGCTAACACCTGAATTACAGTCTCAAATTTACAACTGTCTCTTGGCAATCTCCTCATAGATGGCCAAGCGCCAGCTCAAATTAAATCTTGCTAAAATGGAATTATCTTACCACCCAAACCTGGACTTGTTCCTACCTTTTCCATTCAAGTGGATGGTGCGATTATCAACCCTATAACCTCTGTTCGTTGTCTTGGAGTGATTTTTGACTCTGCTCTTTCCTTCTCTAAACACATCTCTTTGGGGTTGGGAATATATATATATATATATACATGTGTAATTGTATTTGCACTTTTATACACCTGTTGAAGGGAGGTGGTTGCCCCGAAAAATTGTGTTATTTTATTCCGCAATAAAATGAGGATTCCCTTTTGAGTCTACACAGTGAGTAGCCTGGTTTCATTTCTTTTGCACGTGTTATTTCGGGTTTACTGGAGGAGCCCTTCCTAGCTAGCTTCTGGATAAAGAAAAGGTGAATGTGACATGACAGTTTAACATTTCACTATATTTTCTGTCATTTGAGTGTACAGTTACTTTACACCAAACCTGCACTTTACTGTCATCAGCCCCCACTTTGCCACTTTGAGCTGGTGAAGTCAATTGTCAAATTTGGAGCAATATACCTTATTAAATTGCCACTCTGACACATCTCAGCATGTAAATGGGCAAAAATCATGTGCATGCACAAAATAATACAAAAATGAATGTAAATTTGTGACTGTTATAAGATGTCTAATTGGATGTGAATTCTACACATTATAGAGTTTACTAAATACGAATAGTAGAGGAAGTGGTGAATAGACATAAATTCATACATGTACATGTATACAGCTTTTATTTGTACATGACTGTTCACACTTTGACTAACTCCCTAAGTGTGTAGCTGCAGCTGCAGATAACCATATTTCATGAAAATAAATAAATTACAAATTATCCATACAGCCTGTATGTTTTATAGATTTTTCACTGGTAAAAGGATGAACTGGTAAAACCATGCCTTTAGAACTAATATGTATAAAATACACATAATGCAGGGCTGATAGGACATTAGCTCATTGTATAGCTGGACTGAAAACTTTTGCAGTATATAGTGCAGTCTCGGAGCACATTAGTAACAAGCTTTGCAGTGTGGGGGAGGGCTATGGTTAATTTTTGCTAAATTCATCATATGAAACTGCAGCTTTCTTACACACAATCCAAATTCCATAGTGTAGTGAACTGAGCTAAAAGTTAGATTTATTTAACAATTGTAACACTATTTTTAAGTCAAAATATTTTTCCCAGTCCCTGAGAAATACAGACTGAGCATGTGCAGGACCGTTGGTCAAGGAAGGAGAGTTATATGTATGTATATTTTTATTTATAAAGCTCCACAAGGTTATGCAGAGCTGTACACTCTAGTAATAATACAAACAAGGATAAAGTGTGGAACAAAGAACAAGTGAAGTAAAATACAAACATATAATCAAGAAAATACATCACTCTAAGTGCCAGGTCATGACTGAAACAAGAGGATGGAGGGATATATAGAGAATAAAGATGTCTACAACCAGTGGCAACTTTACAGGCATCATTGTTCAGTTGCTGTTGGGTTGGTGCACATATTAGCTGTTGTAATGAAATCTATACATAAGGCACATCATTTTTTATCCTACATCTTTTTGAGGTTTTAGTTGCCCTTTATTGATTGAAAACATTTTAGCATGTCCTCTCATTTGTTTTAAGCTAGGCCTTTGTTTAATAAAGCAGAGTTGTTTGTAACCACCACAAGACCATGCACCATAATGTATGGTTCACCTCAATAAAAACCATTATTTTTAGCAAAATATTAAGTTAAAATTATTTATTAATGTTAGAAATGGCCTTTTCTTGGAAACTTAAATGTGAAAATTTGCGACATTAATAAACTTGTAGTTTATGTTACTAGCACAGTTGCTGAATGAGTGCACTCTCAATTCTGCAATTTAACACTTCACCAATGGGTGTAGCATTCTTAGTAGAAAGTGGGCCTTGTTTCAACTATTTAGGGTTTTTTTCTTAGGAAAATATTGCCAGAATTGGTTTGCTTATTATAACACAAATGTTTTACATTTATTATTTAGAGTTAGCATTTTAACAATTTCAACTTCAGTTTTGTCAACTTCAATTTATGAAGTGGCTATTTGAGACTTTTTTGTAAATTAGCTACATTACTGTGGCACTGCACATTATAACTTACATGTATATTAATTCAATTGTCAAAAAATTTAAACAGTTTGAGTTTTAACTGAGCTACTGGGCATTTTACTATGAAAATGATATAATTGAAACCATATTTCACTGGTAAAACTTCACTGGGCTCTAGTAACCTATAACAACCAATTTCAACTCACCTTTAAGAGCAAATGCTATCTACTGGTTTCTGTGGGTTACTAAACCTCATTTGATACATCCCACTGTCAATGTGCTGCCAAGGGTCAAAGTTGTATATTGTTTCGTATATGTTCACGATTATAATATTCTTGTTAAATTATTTTTCAATGTTACCGCAGGTCTATTTTTTTTTTACATTCAAAACCTAAGTGGCACAATCTGTGCTTTAATTTTGTAGTTTGTTAGGTAGAAGTTAAATTGAGTTCATGATTGTGCTAGAAAAGTCCACAAAGCTGACACAAACAAGGTTGTGTAAGGCTTGCACAAAAGGGTGCAAGTTTAAGCCTACATTAAACAGTAAAGTTTACACCAGGTAAACTAAAATTTAGGAAATCACTGCACAAAATGTACATTTAAGTTGTCTCTATTATGATTGTCCACCTCCTGCTATTGATGTCAAGCGTAGAAATCTATAGTTCTTTGCTTGAGAGCATGAACAGCAATCCCCTATAAACAATATTATTAATCTCACGGCAGAGTTATACAATCTAAAGTTTGCTAGAAGGTTAATAATTACCGAATAAACTAAATTCACTAAGTACAAATCTCATGCATTATTCATTCTCTGTGTATTTAATGACTTAATACAATCTTTATGGCTATGAGTAAAAAATATCAGTCAACCCAGATAACTTGTTTCTTGCACACATATTCTAATGCAGAAATTACAGCTAATTCCATTTTAGAACTAATAACTATCTTTCTAATGTGATCCCTAATTTTCCATTATCAGATCTAGGCGAGTTACTTCTTATTCTTCTTTTACTGCTTCTCCCATTCCAATTTCTTTGATCTTAATTACGCCTCCTCTACAATTGTTGCATGACTCATTATTACAATGAAAGTAGCTTGTTATAGCGCCTCAAACTAGCTTATGAGTTTACTTTTTTTTAAAACACTTGTAGATCCAGTTACATAACCCCCTAGTCTCTTTGTAGTTGAAAATTCATGATTATGACATTGAAAAATGAATCATCAACTGCTGTACATAGTTAAATAAGTAATGAAATGTAAAAAAAAATGCTCAAATGAAGTATAAAGGTTGTTTACAAATGCCGATGCTGAAATTCAGTAATGCATTCTGGGTCAATGGGGGAAGAATGCAAAACATATATGACTGGTGGGAAACTTGCAATGAATCACTTAATCTCCTATGTAATGTCTTGAAAAGAATGTAAATAAGTCAAATAGGAAAAAAGTACTGTACAACACTACAGTGGAAATCAATCAAGAATGCAAGTCATTGGCAACTACAACTGTCCCTTCTTTATATCACAAATTCACACTGCCTGTTATGAAAAAAACAAGTCTCTCCATTGGGAATGAAATGGATAGTTGATAGCAAAAGACAAGACTGTGACATCTGTCCCAATAGAGGTATTTCATGCTCTGCTCTCATTTCAACAATGCTTTACCTTATCCGCGGAGCTGAGAACCATAACTCCTTCACCGCTCATATTTTTTTCCTTATCAGGATCTCAGATATGTTTTTTTTTTCTGTCTTTTGTCAAACCATCAGGTTTATGTCATGCCTGGCACAGAATGTATAAAATGATTGGAACTGTAAGAATTACTTATTAAACAGTGGATAGTTAGGTTCACACTTTCAAGGGTGTCAGTAAATACTACATCTACTCATTCCTTCCATTATATTTCATTATATTTATGAAGGGGGTTGGTGATTGAAGACCATCGTTGTCATTCAGAAAAAAAAGCCAGCACAAATGTCCTTATGCATGTAAAACAGAATACATACTGTATATACTGTTGTATGTATTTATAATTTGATTTATAAAGTGCCATAAATTTACGCAGGGCTGTACAATTTAGCAATAAAAATATAATACAGACATGTGAAAAGTGCATTGTAAAATAAAAGTGTCACATAGATATTTTACTTTAACTGCCAGGTTGTGGTTGACACAAGAGCTTGGAGGTCCCTGCCCCGTAGAGCTTACAATCTAAATGGGAAGAAGACTTACATACACAGATAGAAGGGTAATAAGAGCTGTAACAATGTGCTGAAACACAGGTCAATAAATACAAATATGATGCACAGGTCAATAAATACAAATATTAAGCATAAATGAATTAAGGATTAAATAAAATAAATACATAAAAATTAGTGATACAAATCAGTGCTAGTGCTCCAAAAGGTAGGACTTCAGTTTGGTCTTAAAAGTGCAGAGGAAATGTTCATGGCGAAGAAGATAAAGGGAAATAGAATTCCAGATGTGGGCAGCAGAGAGAGAAAAGGGTTTAAGACCAGAAAGGGCAGTATTGGTGTGTGGCATATAAAGTTGGTTGCCTTTGGGAGGAGCACAGTTGACATCAAGGAGTGTATGGGCATACAAGTGAGGAAATGTAGGGAGGGGCCACAGAGTGAAGTGCCTTAAATGTCAAATGGAGGACCCTGTAAATGATTCATTTGCTTACATGGAGTCAAAGAGCAAAGAGAGATTTGGAGAAAAGCTGTGCCCTCTGAGGAGAGAGCAAGAGAATTCTGGCAGCAGAATTTAGAATAAACTGTAGCAGGGAGAGGTGAGAAGCTGGAAGGCCAGATAGAAGAACATTGCAGCAGTCCAAGTGAGATAAGACAAGAGCATGTATGAGGGTGTTAGCAGTGGAACAAAAGTAAAAGGGTTGATGATCACACCATCAACTAGAATGGAAAAGGTAGGAGCAGATCCAGGTTAAGGTAGAAAGATAATCAATTCCATTTTAGTGAGATTTAATATGGGCTGGAACTTGGTCATCCAGGAGGAGATTGCCAGGAGACATAAAGAAATTTTAGTCTGTATTTCAGGTGTTAGCACAGAAGCAGATAAGTAACTATTGTGGGGGCACTGGGGGGAGAAAGAGATGCAAAATGGAACCTACATTAGATTTGAAATACAGGTAAGCAGTTCTGACACTTGTTGGTAACTATATGAACCTTATTTTTCTTTCTGAAGCTTAATTGGGGTGAAGACCATTTGCTACTGATTAAGTTTAAACGTATAATGTTTGCGCCATATTTGAATAACCCTGTGACTATTGTTTAAAAGATCCACATTTAGTGGGTTAAGAATCTGGATGTGGCTCGAGATGATGTCTGAGAAACAGACCTATCTGTCTTTGAAACTTGCAGATACATCAGTAAACCAATAAAAGTATCACCAAACTACATTTTTCTGTTTTCTTTTCCTGATTTAACCATGGCAAATTTTTTTACAACCACCTTCATCTATTTCTTCTGTAGACCTAGGTGTTGCCATTATTTTCAGTTACAGAGGTGTGAAGTCCTTCCAAAACATTTACCTACACTTTAACAGCATTTACTTTATGGCCTATAATGATATATAATCCCAATATAAATGATTAGCCCAATGAACTGGCAAAGTATTAATTGTTGTATATTATATACTGTATAATTTAACACTAGATAGAAAGTATAATACCTGCATTCCATTAAACAGGCAGACATTTAAAGATAACATCAGGCCTGGGAGATGTGCCATATGTACGTATACAGTGCCCCTGGTCTTTTAGCCTTTTATAATAGAAATATTGCCTTTTAATGACTGGTCGGAACTGAATGCATTTATATTAGATAGCTGGAGTTCTACCTGTATAAATAGCAGGGTAGTATTCAGTAATCTACTTCTCCTAATACTGCACTGCTCATGTCTCTTCCCTGATGTCTCTGAACTGCCAAGCTGATAAAATTCTGGAGTGAGAGTACATTTTGGCCACACTTACTATGACTCCAAGGCAATAAGAAGCAGTTGATGCCACCATAACTTCACCACAGTGCCCAAAGGTAAATATCACTGCATTTACTACTAGGGATGGGAATCCTGCCTTTAAAGGGGCAGTATAGGGAATGATATAACTGCACACATACATATAAAACTTCTTTATACTAAGCCAAAATGCTGATACAAATAGTTAAAAATTTTTAGGGAAGAAATAATATTTGCCATTTGTTTACCTTAATAAGTTTAACTGAGAGCTGACATTTTCCTCCCCCTCTCCTTTCTGTTCTGTATGAGAAGAAAAAGCTGCCTGAATGCAATTGGTTAAGCATTGTGCTGATCTTTTGGCCACATAAATTAAGTTGGAATGCAGGAGATTACAAAGGGATAGCTGACTTGTGCACACATGCTAAGTAATAACTAGGGCAAAAATGTCCAGAGGAGGTTACCTTTTCATGGAAAACTGGTCAGTACACATTTCGTGGTACAGGAGTTTATCAGTGCTGCCTCATTAATCATTCTGCTTCAGATGAAACAACTACTGGGGAGAAATGCTTCTCACTAAGGTATAGTGGTGCATATGTAAAGATGTAATCTGACTATAGTTCTCCTTTAATTCACCATTAAATAATACTTCTTTACAGAGATTGTGTTTATTATTGGACAGTGTTTCAGGACAAAGATAGATGAAGCAATCATGTAAATATAAAATAACATTTTCAGAGTGAAGAAGATAAGGAAAACAGCTTTTCATAATCTTAGTAGCATAAAGCAAATCCTAATCATGCACCTACGTTTGGTCATTTCATTAGCCTATTCATACTTGTTAGAGAGAAAGAAAAGCTCTTTTTCTCAGAGGTTAATTAAAATTGATTGAAATGTAACCTTGTGTAGTCCCATTACACTTTTTGTCCATTTAAAAAGTATGAAAAGTGTTTAAATATTTATTTTGGTCTTACTAAACATTACATGTAAAATGGGACCCTTTGGTCTGATATATGTATTTGATAATTTAGTACCGACAAGAGTGAAATGAGAATCATGTTTCAGCTTTAGGTGCAAACCTATCCAAAATACAGCATATGAAATGTTATATGTTGGAAATAGCATGCATAAAAATTTCTAATTTTTATCAGTGTGACTTGTAACCAGTGACCTTAAATTAAATGCAGGATTGATGCAGCATCAGCGACACCCATAAATTTAACCTACTATATCCTTCTGCCCTTATGGTTACCTAATTGGTTGTAGGGTTCAGCTTTTATTGTTTAGAATAGTTTTAATAGACCAAATAACTTATATGAAGTTAGGTAACAGTTAAAGGGGCTTATTCATGAAAATCGACGTGTAAAGGTCCACATTAATTCACATTAATTTGCCGTATCCCGATCTTTGCATATTCAGCAAACTCTGCGAATTTGTGATCAATTTGGACACTTGCAACAGTCACAGGGTTATGGAGCTCTTTGCATTAGTTTACACACCCATGCACAGGTATTTAGCCTATTCAACAATAATACTGTGTCATATTTGCCAGTTTTAATTCTCCAAATCAAATCTGGCAAATTAGGGAGCTGACGGCAGGGCTGCTACTATTTGACTGACTATACCACACTACACAAGTGACATATTCTGATGCCGTTGACTATGATAATCCTCCGTTTAGTGAATAAGGGAATAGGGAATCTGCAATTCTAAGAGCCTTAGCAGCCCAAAGGGATGAACTCACTTCAACAGTCGTATTCTTAATTTGATGAATAAGCCCATAATTAGAATATTCACACCTCAAATACTTGCCCACTTCCCAAGCATAACAATTCCAGTGGGCTGCCCTCCAATTGCAGCCGCCATTCAAATTAGCCAAATAGGCAACAGGGCAGCCAATATCCAACCAATTCTGGGTTCATATTCATTCAGGTACCATTCTATACATATCACCAGCTTCATCTGCATATGTATAATTTTATTTATAAAGCGCCACAAATTTATGCAGCGCTGTACAATTCAGCGATACAAGTACAATAGAGACAAGGGAAAAGTGCATTAAACAATACAAGTAAAATATCACAAGGATACATTAAATTAAGTGCTAGGTTGTGATTGACACAAGAAGTTGGAGGTCCCTGCCCCATGGAGCTTACAATTTAAGTGCATATAGCAACATAAGGATAACCAGAAAGAAAAACTTTGCAAAAAGGAACAAACCCATAAAAAAACCACCATATATTTGTACTTTTTCCTTTTTCTATGTTTATTTTTTTTCCATAAGAAGTAAGCACGAGAGACGCACACCTTTCAAGGGTAGTGAAGTGATTTGCTGCTTACCTGCAGCGCAAATATCCCTGTACCTCCCACTTCATTTCTTCCCACTTCACCTCCTTCCTGTAAGCCCAAATCAACCACTTTGCAATTCTTGGTTTAGTCAATAGCCCCTTACACTCTAGCAGGTGACTTGCATGTTACAGCAGTTGCTCATCTTAGTAATAAAAAAATAATAACATTTGGGAACCTTTTATTCCTAACTGTAAATTACACAACCATAACATTTACACTCATCTGTTTATGGTTATAAATGACAGAAATATATTAAGTAACAATCAGTTAGCTTTGTATATAGGGAATTCCATCTAGGTTAACATCATTTAAATTACATTTCACTTAATGGCATACGTTTAAGAATGACATATTATTGCACAAGCACAAATTCGCAGCAGCCGTGTAAATGAATGGAAGCTACTTTAATTGTACTGAATTAATGCATGGACTATACCGCAGCAAAAAGATCCATTAAAAAGAAAAAATTGTTTGCTTTGCTGAGAACTGAAATGTACATTGAAAATTAGTGAAGAATCTATAATGGGGCACATTTACTAAAGTCGAATTGCTTATCCCTATAAAAATGAATTTGGTTAGCTCTGGATTTAGTGATATCGATAGTATCGCCTATTTATCAAAGCACTGGAAGGCATTATCACAGTGGATATCTCTGTATATCGATATCGCCTGATTTAATGCTGTTCTGCATTATTTACTAAGATAAGTGTTTGTTTTTTTTGGCTATTTCTGTTGCTTAATATATTGCCACTCTCTGGGTGGCGTTATCCATTACTTTCAATGGGGCTGTAGTCTGGAGTTATGGTTTAAGTGTAACTTATCGATATCGATACCTATATCCATCCCCATAGACGCAACCGGTACCACTGCTTCTACAGATATCGATATCGCCGGGATAAATGCTGTAACACTCTGCTATTGTCGCATAATAATAAATGGGCTATTATATTATCCAATATCGCTAAATCTATGGCGATATCAGGCGATATCTGGAGATATGAGAAATGCGACTTTAGTAAATATGCCCAACATTGACTTTAAAGTGTCTCAAACTTACCAACACTAAGCAGGATCTCCAGTGTGATAAATGCTCATAAACATTCAGGTGACATGATGTAATAAGTGACCTTTATTCCCTGTTTTTTCCATGGCCCAGCTAGGTGCATGTCTTTGTAAGATTTTGGGAGTTATTCACTGAAGTCCGAATTGTTGCGTATAGGTGCAAATTCGCCAGATAAAGACAGTCGCAATAGGCTGCAGTTGTGACTTTATTATGGGAAAATTGTCACAATCTTAACATTAAAAAATTGTCGCGACTTTACAATGGGGAAATTGTAGCGGATTTGCTATGGGAATCCGCTGTTTGCGAATTCGATAGTCGAATTCGCACCTTAGTGAATCACCCCCATATGTTGTTTGCAGCAAGGCCATATTGGTTAGCCATGTGATGGAAATCTGGACTCATCTGACTGAAGGATACTGCTCTGACAACCTGCTCTGACTAGATGTGTTAACTGCCATGGAATATCAGGTAGATTTGTTATAGTTTACCAGGAAACCTGTTACTGCTGCCAAGTTTTTCAATTGACATGTTAGTGAGGTTTTTTCAGCATTGGACGTTTTCTTATCTGCTGAATAAAGGTATGTTTTTTTTTTCTTTATTAGATATACTCTACTTTCATCATACTTCAGTAATTGCATAATGCGATTATATCAATGAAACTAGGGGCCCATTGGCCCCAGGCAAAAGTGTGTCACAAGCTCTCGCTTCAGCTCCCAGCATTCAGAAGTATTTCTTTTCAGAGCTGCTAAACAGATTTGTAAAAGATCTAATTCAGTCGAGTGATGGAAAAATATGTCTGTGTATCTCTCAGCTCAATAAATGGGATAAATCCTGTAAAAATATGGCTGAGCGGCTCTGGACTGTTTTCTCAGCATCTAGTATTTTAACCTTGTCTGGCAGCTATCAGTGCTTGCTTGCAGGCTTAGGAGTGTTATTGGATATATATTGCTGCTCCTTTCATTTTATCTATATTCTGTAGCATATACTTATGTGATATTGCTGTGGATATTATAGCCTCTGGTTCTAGGCCTCATATATGGTCCCTAGTATTGTACCAATCCATGTAATCCCTATAGCATACCTCTGCATGACACACTTGATCTTCATCTTTTCCCAAACCAATGCATGGCAAGATTTAATATCACATGTTACTTCTGTTAATAAGGGTTCTTATAAATTGACTGCCATGTGTTTTCTACCAAGACATCACCATTATTAGAGAAGGTTTCTATATTTTCTTCTCTGCAGGATCCCATAAATCACTACTATTTCATAGTACATTATTACCCTTTTCATGACAAATAGATGCATAGGCGACTATTTGGATCATAATTAATAGTGGTATTCTTATAATGGTCTATTCATTAAAAAAAAAGGCACAATACTCTTCAGTTCTTTAAAAATACCTCCGCAAAGGTCTATCAAGTCATCTTGTCTCTGAAGAAGCAGTTGAAGAATTTTGTAGTGAATTCTCAGGGGGGAATTCACCATTCAGCGAAGTGAGCTCCGAATCCTTCGGCTCACTTCGCAAATGGTGTTATGCGCTCGCTGATGTTCTGCACGCGGACATCAGCGAGCGCATTGAAGGGATTCCAGTCTCAGCGAGACCAAAAGAGTTGCCTCGCCGAGACTGGAATCCCTTTAATGCGTTCGCTGATGTCCGCATGCAGAACATCAGCGAGCGCATAACACCATTTGCAAAGTGAGCTGAAGGATTCGGAGCTCACTTTTGCTGAATGGTGAATTCCCCCCTCAGTGCCCCCCTAATTTAACACATAATGAATTCATCAAGAAGTTCTTTCAAAACACATCTGTAATTGAAAGTATGTATGTATATTTTTATTTATTATGCACCACAAGGTTACATAGCTCTGTACAATACAACAATACAGTTATAATACAGACAAGGGAAGTGTGTAACAAAGAACAAATGAAGTAAATTACAAGCATATAATCAAGAAGATACATCACTTTAAGTGCCAGACCATGACTGAAACAAGAAGGATGGAGGTCCCTGCCCCATAGAGCTTACACTCTAAATAAGAGGAAGACTTACATAAA
>WMED01008162.1:6280-17114 GCA_019650415.1 Pipa parva | reverse complement strand
GAAATACAGTTCCAGTACAGTATATTTCTCCTTTACTGCAGCTAAGTCTTATTTTCGGGGAAACGGAAGTGCTTATTAATTCACAATCGCTAAAAATAAGTAAATATATTTAAATTATAATTTAACAGCGACATAACACTTCCAATAAGTTTTCATTCACTTACCTTGTTACAATAGTTTCTGTTTCAAACATTCCAGATGATTCTACCATTATAAATTTTTCTCATTCCATTGAGTCCCTCAAAGGCACAGTTCAATCTCTAACATTTATTTGTTTATCTAAATGTCGGTTAAATTATTTTTGAAGATCTACTTCCTCTTCAGCAGATCTATATGGAATTTCAAGTTTGATAGCTGGTCAACAGGCTTGTTAAAGTGCACCTGTCACCTTAAAACTCTAATACTAATTTAGGCTGTACTAATGAAATAAACGGATTTTGTAAATAAATATGTATTTAACAAAATGTACCTTTTTATACAGCGTTTCTCTGTCATCTCCCTGTCAGCCTGACTTTTCTTTCCTGGGTTGGGCAGGGCTAAATGATGATTGACATTATATCTCCTTCAATCAGATCCCTGCTGGATCATGATTTAAGGCAGCGGTTCTCAACCTTTTGTGGGTCGCGACCCCCAGCGCTGACGTCACCGCGCACCACGTGATGACGTTTCGGCCGAACGTCATCACGTACGCACGTCACGTGGTAAAATTCGGACGAAACGTCATCATGTATGCCGCGTCACGTGGTGAAGTTTTCGGCCAACGTCACCCCGCAGGAACCCTTGTAAGGAGGGTCCTGCAGCCACTTCCAGGTGCCGCTGCGGTTCTCGACCCCCGTGGGTCGGTCGTGCGACCCCCGCCGGGGTTGCAACCCACAGGTTGAGAACCGCTGATTTAAGGGATCTGGATTGGAGGAGCTATAGTGACTCTTAACTAATCTGTTTTTCATGGTCTTGGGTTTCTGTAGAGAACACGAGACTTGTTTAAGTAGCATGTTGCTTAAAATTGGGTCACTGCCTAAAATATCCCAGTGTTTATGCAGGATCTGCAAATAATCCAGCAAAGGGGGAATTATTCAAAGTAAGGGGCAGTGCAGTGTGGTGGCTCAGTGTTTGGCACTGCTGCCTTGCAGGGCTGGGCTCTGCGTTCAGTTCCACACTGGACTTCATCTGCATGGAATTTGTATGTTCTCCCCGCACCAGTTTCCTCCCACAATCCAAAAACCTACATCTGTGTCTATGTGTGTGTGACTGAATAGGGAAACTAGATTGTAAGCTCCATGGGACAGGGACTGAAGTGAATGATGAAGCTCTGTACAGCACTGCGTAATATATCAGTGATATATAAATTGATAAATACAAATACAACCAAGTAAGTGGAAGACTGACAACTTTTGTAACACCTCTGTAGGTCCTTTATTATCATCGAAATCCATTTCCTCCACAAGAAGGACGCTTTCAGGGACGTGCAATTTGGGATGGAAATGTTAACCGCTATGATGCATCCATAGTGATAAGAAACATTCAGCCTTTGGATAATGGAACATACCTCTGCCAGGTCAAGAATCCACCAGATGTCCATGGGGAAATGGGTGAAATCCAGATGAGCGTGGTCAATAAAGGTACTATTGCTTTATTTGGAAATATTTAATATTTCACTAGAACAAAATGAAAAAGAGCTTAGTTAATTTGAAAACAAAAATCCTGTCAAAATCCCTAACAGAGGACAGGCATTTGCAGACACAGTAGAATAGTTCTGTAAGAACTGGTTTAGGTGTGGCTAATGATTAATGGACTGCTAGACCAGGCCTGCACTGGGCTAAAAATGGACACCCCTTCCATTGCTAAAGACAGGTAGTTTCTAACTAACCCTTTCAATTACTTTTAGATTGTGAAGCAAGTAGGAGGTGGGGGTCCCAGAGACCCTGACCAGAAGAATACCCCACCCACCTTTCTGCCCAGGTTGGGAGCATGAGGTTCGAGGGCACACTAAATAAGGGCTACATGTGTTATGGGTTGGTTTATATAATTTTAATTGAGCTCTGCTACACTTTTGTAACTGACTTGCTGCTGGTCACTTGCAGGTGGATCAAAAATTGTTCTCAAACCTGCTTAGCATAAAAATAGTGGAGATGCCCTGAGAATGGCAAAAGCACCTTAGTCTAAATGTTCTTTTATGTTTATAAATTCATCTCCACTTTTTTTTAATCCTTATTTGGAATATTTTTGGGTGCTTCTGTAGTTTTTATACCATGTATCATTCTGTAGAGAGCCACTAGATTCCCTCTGCTGCTGGCTTCTGTAGGGTGCAGTTGATGTCGCGTTGAGTAGTTTCAGGAGGCATCGGTAATGATATCATTGCACAAATGTTCATATCAGCGAAAATGAGCATGTGTTTGTGCATATCATGTGACACACATTAACACTGCGGCAAACAGAAGTGTTCTTTCAGCAGCAGGGAATTTTACCACTCATGGGGTAAAAAACACAACAAAATCTGTCTAACAAATACAGGCCCATTCACTTGACCGAATGACCACAACCATCTGTGTGATGTTTTGTCTGTAGGAATTTTATGGCAAACAAATTCCTTTGGGTACAGTTCCATGTGGTAAACCATTCATTAACAAAATGCCAGAGAGTTGTAAGCATTGTGTTTTCTAGTTTTGCTATGGTTTTTAAAGCAGGCATATATATAAACAGTGCTGACATCATTGGTTTTCAGCCATGTGTGGCACAAAAATATATCCTGTAGTTTTTCCCATGTTACATGCTTAGGGTTTGTCATTCTAGCTTTGATTTTTTTTTTTCGTTTCTCAATATCTACCACAGCAAAGTTCTCAGAGATGTTCCTGTTAGCTTTGGTCATTGGAGTGGGCAGCACAGTGATCATCCTGCTGGTGTTGGTATTTGTTCTCTGCCGATACTGCCGTGTGAAGAAGATTCATCGAAGCACTCCTGTGGCTGTGCTAGAATGGTAAGAGGTGGCCTTTAAGCCACAGAACAAATTCATCTTACCAAGGTGTCTGAGCATAAATTCATTAACTGGTATTTCTGCCACAAGTGGACTGGAGGAAGACAGTGACTGTGGGAGTGGAAAGATGGGGCGCTGTAGTGCTGTATAATCCAGAGACTAGACCTTTGTTTCCGCTGTGTGTCTCTCTAGGATACACAGTACATCTTACAGATCTTTTTATTGTTTTGTGGGGAGAACAATGAAGATTGAGCCATGATCCAGAAGCATTTTTCACCTTCTGGAGAAGCCTATATGCATACGATTCTTGTTGAGCATTAGATAGTCTACCTATTGGAATTAAAAGTACTATTGAAGTCTATTTATATTTTTGGCTAGAACAACCAGTGTCCTGCTGGTAAGGCTCAGTAGTCTTGAACAAATTTGCTTAAAAGTAGTGTTCAGCAAAAGCTTGTGTGGAGCCCCACAACCCAGTGGATGTTACATTATTTACATGGCCGCTGAAATATGCATAATAACCACAAATCTTTATTCCTTATTGGGAGGATTATTTACCGCTAATAACCAAGTTCAGAAACAACAACTTCAACAACAAAAAAATGTTAAAATAACCCAAACCAGTAACACAGAAACAGCTATTGTGTATTGATGGAAAGGGAAGTGGGAGAGTTGTGAAAGTAACACAATCTGTTCTTGGGAGGATTATAGACAATATATTTTTGATTTCGTTCCAAACTTTTTTAGTGCAGATACAGAGCAGTGCTCTGACTTGATGAAGAGGGAATATCTCTACTGTGAGTCTGAATAAAGTATCATATAATACTACATTATTCATCCCTCTAGTGCTATAATACTACAGCGCTCCTCCCTCCACTCGTATAATACTACAGCGCTCCTCCCTCCACTCGTATAATACTACAGCGCTCCTCCCTCCACTCGTATAATACTACAGCGCTCCTTCCTCCACTCGTATAATACTACAGCGCTTGTCTTTCTTGCTATTCAACTGGACTAATATGGCTTAAACCATTTTTGTGTTTTCAGTACAGAAAAATTAAATGAAAAATCCCAAGACATATAAGATGATATTTTGTAACTGTAGGGCACACCCGATGAGAGGTAAGTTATGGTGTCTGTTGTTGTATACAAGTCCAGCATCTAAAGATCGCATGTAAAAAGTGTATCAAGTCCATATTGCAGCCTCCTAAAATAATCAACCTAGCTGGCAGCTTGTCCCCAATGAAGTATAATCACTTGTACATGCTGAAGTTCAGTAAGCTGGAAAGTGAAGTGAAAATAGGAATGACTATTAGTAGATGTGTATTTCCTTTTTAGGGACATATTAAAGTGTAAAACACAGAAGATCACTGCATGGTTCATCTGGTTATGTTTCTGCACTACAGATTGCCAGAGTGATATGTGCTAAATGGCTGATCCACCAGTGTAGTGGTGAAAATTCAGCCGAGCAAAGTGATTCTCATCGATCAGTTTAAAGTGCACCCGTCACCTCAAAACTAATACTAATTTAGGTTGTACTAATGAAATAAACATTTTTATAAATATATATGAATTTAAAAAAATTGTACCTTTTATACAGTGTTTCTCTGTCATCTATTAGATTAGATAGGTTTATTGTCACTGGACAGTACATAAAAATACATATCAGTGAAATTGCAGTTGCGTTGGTACAAGAGTATAATAGTAAATAAATAAATAGAAAGCAGTTGCAGATTCATAAGAGTGAAATAAATAATATATAGAAAGTATATACATTTATATATGCTTTATACCCTGTCAGCTAGACTTTTCTTTCCTGAGTTTGGATGGGCGGGGCTAAATGAATGACATTATAGCTCCTCCAATCAAACTCCTTCTAGATCATGATTTAAGGTACCTGATTGGAGGAGCTATAATGTCTATCATCATTTAGCCCCGCCCAACCCCCTGAAAAGTCAGGCTGACAGGGAAGATGACAGAGAGAAACACTGTATAAAGTTACATTATTTAATACATTTATATTTACATAAACGTTTATTTCATTACTACAACCTAAATTAGTATTAGTTTTGAGGTAACGGGTGCACATTAAAGGAGAAAATGTCACTCCAACTATATCCTTTTTTATATTAGTAACAAAATACTATTAATAGGAAAGACTGATGATGGATATTTTGTAAGAGGGAAATAATCACCAGTTTGTCACATTTTCATCACCACTGCTGTCATCATATTAAAGCTGACTACATTACAAGTCTTATTTGCACCCCTCTCTATATGACGGTATTGCTAGGTAATGTTGTCACAGTGGGTAGGGGACCTTTCCAGGCTGCAGTGGAGACAAGTGCTGTGGAATAAGCAGCTGGGTCTCCTGAGATAAAGTTCCCAGTCACAACTGTGAATGCTGACCCCTATTGGTAGTCCCTAGAACTACATTGTGCCAATGTCTGCTGAGCACAGGTGCCCCTCATAACGCCGGCAGCTTTTTATTTTTTATTCACAATTGCAGTTTTTGAGAGAAGCATCTTTGTAACTTTCTTTTCAATTCATGGAGACGCTCGTCCTAGCAAGAAGAATAAGACTAGGCATTACTCACGGAGTGGGTTTTTCATATCAATCTGACCACCAGCTCCTGGTTACTTCTCTCTAATCTGTTTATATACCATGCCTTGCATACATGTTTATTGAAGGTGCATTAAAGGACAAAGGTTTTTTTGTTCCCTAGGCAGAGTAATAAAATAGCACCCCCCCCCCCCCCCCCCCCCCCCCCCCCCCCAGTCCTTGATGACTGACACACTCCTGCATAATCCCACTCTCAGGCTCTCACCTCCTGCAACTCGTAGTAGGCTAGTAGCGCTTCTATGCAGTGGCGCCTGATGATGTGATTATTATTCTCTGTGTGCTGCTCTGTCTGGGAACTCAGGGGATTAGAATCAGATCTTCATCACCTCTGCATAGAAGTACTAGCAGAGTGCAGACGTCTTACTCTCCAGCGTTGTCATCCTCAAGCGCTCCCCCTGATTACAGGAAGTTTAATCATCAGGGATAAAATTACTGTGTACAAGTAGATCAGCTAAATGTAATCCATGTAGCATTACGCATTGTTTATGATACTAAAGCTGTCGGCTAGCAATACCTAAATACATTTCAGAGGGAGTTGGAGAAATGTAAAATAAACCAGAGCAAATAAAAGTAACCTTTAAAGAAAAAATCTTGTTAGTTATTTCTGTCAAAAGTTTATAAGGGTTGTCTATAAGGGTATATGTGTATCTAAACCTCTTTTCCATTTGCTGCTACTACTAAATCTGCTGTGATAAAAAAATACACTATAACTGCAAGTAATATGTTCCCAATGCAGTAAATCTACCTCAAAGCTATGAAAGATTCTCAAAATGCCTTAGGGTAAGGGTTATCTATGATACTTCTCTTCTCCTTTATTCCAGATCACTGGTATTGTCACCGAAGCCCCCAGTCCCTGATTCCCTTTTAATACCCCCAGAATCTTTAGTGGTATGGATTGCGGAGCCGTCGATCAAAATGTGAAAGTTTTCTTTTAATTTAGCAAGAGATTAGGGTAGTGTGGCACTCGAAGCAGGTAATCCAATTGGCCGAGCTGCAGGAATACTCGCAGTCTTGTACAGCTGACATTCTGGTCACATACATGGAATATGTTGTTCTAGTGCTTGAAACCAGAAATGAGTTTTACTGTAATGTAGTTTATCATCCTTGTACAAACCAACTGCTTAGAAATGTAACATTTATTTTTTTCTATGAATCTTGCCCACAATTTTTCTTTGTATATTTTATTTTTGTTACGTCTGCACATTCCATGGTGGTGGTTGGTCCATTTTTTTCATGTTATGTTGCCCTGCTAGTATGGTATAAAGTAAATCCAAGGCTCTCCCAGTGCACCTGGGTTTCCAATTGAGTTTTTACCCACAGAGTAAAAGAGGCACTAAACCTTAATGTACACAGCTTCTATTTTTACAGGGCTCACTAAGCATGTTTAAATGAACACAGCACTACCCCCATGTGTCTGTTATCAAGATATAATTCAGCAGAGTACCTCTCTTTAAACTATGAGCTTTTGTGAACTCTATTTACTGCTGCTCTCTAGCCTTGTATTCTGATAACATTGCATTTTTTTACGGTCTATAAGGCAGTGGTTCTTAACCAGGGTTCTATTGGACCCGAGGGGTTCAGTGAGTCTGTCTCAGGGGTTCGGCGGAGCCTCCGCCATGGAGCTCAAGACACAGAGGTCAAGTGACTTATCATTAAAGAAGGGTTCGGTGAATGTGCATATGAAACTGGTGGGTTCGGTACCTCAAACAAGGTTAAGAACCACAGCTATAAGGAGAGAGGTTTCTTGTATTGCATAGATCAGGTTGTAACAATTTAATAATGTTGCAAAAACTGCACACTGGGTAAAGTTTTCGGTAAATGGATGTAATAGGATGTCTTTTTATGCCCAACAGAATGACAGTACCTCACCTAGAGGTTCACCAAAGAAACTGTTCAGACATGCCTTAAACGTAATACACTATATATATATATATATATATATATATATATATATATATATATATATATATATTTATGTGTGTGTATTTATGTAAAAGGAAAGCAATCTTTGACATTTTACTCAATCAAATTGGTTTTTGTTCAGTATTGACTCTCATGCCACAAGATCAATCATTATCAATTATCACACGAGTTATCTCCAAAATCCTTTGCACTGGAATTTTACTTCATTTTCTTTCAAGTTTCTTTCTGTCTCTTTAAAATTGCATCCACAGAAATTTGTAATGTAATGCTGCTAGAAACACATTTACATTGTGTACTTCTTAGTTGTGTGTGTGTGTATATTGTGTGTGTGTGTGTGTGTGTTTTTTAATATAACTATTTTACTTTTGCACATGATTATTCCATTAAATTTTACTTTACAGTAGTTTCTGTACCAATGCAATGCACATTGGTGATGAAACAAAGGTATAGGCAGGGTTTTTTAATATTATGTTATTGAGGAGGGATTCATTTTATATACATTTCCTGGGAAAAATATTAAAGTATCAATGATCAAACAGCTGTTCCTGCCACAAGAATGAAGTATGAATTGTAGTAGCCGCAGAAGTGTACCTACAGGGATAGTAGCAGCAGGTGTGGTGACCGGGCCTGATGCTCCAGGGGGGCCTGGCTACTACACATGTAGTGTACCGTGTTGAGAGTGGGCCCAGATCATGCACCCGGGCCCACCTCCCCAAAGTTCCACCCTTGACTTAGCACATGTGCATTAGTGTATAGTGTATGCACTAGGACTATTAACTGTCACAGATAATATGTAAATGCAGGGTTAGACTGCTCTATCAGGGCACCAGAGGATCCTGGTGCCAAAAAAAAAAAAGCATCTTTTAGCATGTGCAGGTCCCTAGCGAGTTTTAATTGCACCAAGACTTGGGCAATTGGCTCTACTGTAATGTCCTGCAAAACGTTTTGATAGTTCAGTTGCACATGACAGCTCGTAGGCTGTGGGACATTGCAATCGGCTTCTCTGGCGTCACCAACATGCCTCAGTCTGACACTGTGTAGATGTCATAAGTGACCACCCAGTTTTGTTTTTATAGAAACTGAAATGAAGTAATGAAATCAAGGAAATTACTGCATATTGACCTGAGGAAGAGAGAACATCTCTCAAAAGCTGGTTTATTTAAACTGTTAGTCCAATAAAAAAAAGGTATCACCAAGTATTGCAATACTCATTTATATATATATAAAATATGTATATGTGTTTATTGATTGGATTAGTTGTGCATGTGACATTACCTTGTTGGAGTTACTTTATTTGAACTGTGCTTGAAACTCCTTTTGCCATCTGAGAGGCCGACCATATAAAGTCTGTTAGTGATAGTCAAAGTGTGGTTTTTGTATGTAGATATAAAAATACATTCCTGCCTTTTTATAATGTTATGGTTACGTAAAATAAGTGCTGCTACCTGTATTTCCACTTAGTTTAAATGTAGTGAAATGCAAAATCTGTTTGTTTTTTTTTTTTTGACAATTTTTAATAAATATTTTAAGAAATATAAAAATGTCTGTATGACTTATCTTTTGGTTTGCTAGCATACTTGCTGGAGATGCACGCATTAAAGGAAAACCACCATTGCAATGTTTATTATACAGAAAGTTTTTACCTTTTGACAAGAGAGATCAATGAAAGCACATTTTAGAAATGACAAGTAATACAGACCTCAAAGCTGCAAGATTGTAAACTGCTGACTTCACTGCTGTCAATTTTGAAGTAACTGGGTCCCATCCACATTGATGTGGCACCTGGATATACAGCTATTTGTATTGTATTTGTTCATTTTATATATTATGCAACGCTTTACAGAGGTTAGTCATTCACTTCACTCCCTGCCCTGTGGAGCTTACAATCTAGTTTCCCTATTCAGTCACAGACAGATGTACGTTTGTATGTTTTTGGATTGTGGGAGGAAACCCACGTAAGTGTGGGGAGAACATACAAACTCCATGCAGATTATGTCCAGCACTGCAAGGCAGCAGCGCTAACCACTGAGTCACCACACTGCTTTGTTATTACTTTACTTGGGGCAGGAGATTTGGTTGAACATACTCAGATGAAAGCAGTGCCCAGAGCAGAACCAGTGGGAGGTACTAAAATCACCAAATGGATTGTATGTACTTGTTACATATCTGCATATTCCCAATCCAGCAATGCTGCCTCTGTCTGGCTTCCCACACTGCTCACACCGGCATCTCCTCCGTGGCAGGAGGTTTAAAAATCAGACTGATTCAGGTATTCATTACAACGTCTTGTATATTTAGGCTTCAGTGTTCTGTTAGTTGTTTCTGCTATTATTCCTGTTTTTGTCCTGCATTTCCCATTCCCAAAGCTGTGCTCTACTGCTTGAATCAAATTCCAAACTCCACAGTTGAAATGTAAATGTGAATTCGCCAGCTAAAGACAGTCGCAATAGGCTGCTACTGTCGCAGTCACATCTTTATAATGAGAATATTGTCGCTGTTGTGATTTTACAATGGAGAAATTGTCACGGTTGTGGATTTGCTATGGGAATCCGCTGTTTGAGAATCTAATTCACTCTTCAGTGAATAACCCCCTTATTCTGCAAGGAAAACATGGGATTTTCTATTTGGTGAACTGTTGCACTTCACCTATTCTAAAATCACAAAAACCCAAAAAAGAACTGCTTGCTTATAGAATTAAAAGGATAAATTTCACAGTTTAGACTAGAGCAGGGGTCTCAAACTCAATTTACCCGGGGGCCGCTGGAAGTAGAGTCTGGGTGAGGCAGGGCCGCATCAAGTTTTCCACAAGAAAACAACAGATTATGGGCCTAATTCATCAAGCTCCAAAGTGAGGTGCGAAGTATTCGCCTCACTTCGGAATGACGGATATGCGCTTGCTGATGTCCTGCATGCGGACATCAGCGAGCGCATTAAAGGGATTCCAGTCTCGGCGAGGCAATTCTTATGCTCTCGCCAAGACTGTAATCCCTTTTAATGCGCTCATTGATGTCCACGTGCAGGACATTAGCGAGCGCATATCCGTCATTCCGAAGTTAGGCGAACACTTCGCACCTCACTTTGGAGCTTGGTGAATTAGGCCCTAAAAATAATACATGGCCCTGCGGGGCAATCAGCGGCTTTGTGGAGCAATATGCAGCTCTGCTGGGTGATTTGCATCTGCTGGGGAAATTATTACCTTTGTGGGGAAATACGCGGTTCAGCGGACCAATGTGCGGCTTTATGGGCTACTGGCACATCCGTGATTTTTTAAAAAATTATAATTGAGGGTAAATTTTGACTGAGGGGCAAGCTGAGGACAAT